>JAYMTE010000895.1:0-15255 GCA_036897545.1 Pelargonium fulgidum
AGAGAAGCAGGTGAAGCTCCAAGGCCAACTATTCCCGTTTCATCACCGCCGGTAGTAGCTATTCTATTATTGTGCCCACACCCCCATAGAGTCTTGTCAAAAGATATAGACTTGCCGCTGGTGGAACCAAGTGTTATTGTGTCCATCACTAGATCTCCTTCGCTGTACGATCCATCTGCATATTCAAAGAAATATTTACATATATCTTTGCTGTAATCACAGTATGAGTGAAAGATGGATTCACATTTGGTTGTGTTGCAACGAATCTGTTTGTACGTTGACGAGGCATTGGGATAAAAAAGAGGGGTTATTTGCTTGTAGCAGTCAGAACAAGGCTCGCACTGCGTCCATGTAAGGTCACTACCAGTGTCAAGAATGGCTACAATTTCAGTAGGTGGTGTACCAAGAGAGAACTTCATGATATATGCACCATCATCAGGTCTGACTGGGGCTTGGGCTGAGTTAGGAGATATCAATGCTAGCTTAAACCGGCTGACACGATTGTTGGAACGTGTAACCTCATCAGCCAGGCACTGGGAAGGAGTTTTTGAAGGATTGAAGAAGGGAGATTTTGGTGAATCTCTGTGGATAAGTTCGACACTGAAACCACCATGATCTGGTTGTGCTAGCAAAGAGGAAGCAAAGGCTAAAGAGAGAAGAAAGAAATGTGCTACAAAGGCTATCATGATTAATTCTCTTAACTGAAGAATGACACACAAAGATGTTTAGTACTATTTTCCATGTACTGAAGGCATTTTATAGGTAGCTAAGGTAAGGGCCAAGCAATTGACGTGTGGAATAGAATATGAGAATTGTCATTACATGTAGTTTGTTTTGCATTTCTTATTTCAAAAGTTTGAGCTTTTGAGTCAGTGTCATAGTCACATTGGCTTATTTAAGAAAATTAACTCAAATTAGTAGTTGGTTTTATTGGAGATTTTGGTTGCTTAGTCTCTGTGAACAGGTTCCTCATTAAAGCCACCATGATCAGATTGTGGTAGTGATGACGAAGCAAAAGGTAAAGCTAAAGAGAAGAGAGAAACGTGCTGTTATGATTCTCGAAACTGAACATAACACAGAAAAAAGATTATGTATCTGAGGTATAGGTTTGTATGCAGAATATGTCATGTTGCTCTTTCCATGTATTGAAGGCATTTAATAGTTAACCAAGATAAACACTGAGCAATTAAGGCATGGGTATTTAGAATATTAGAATTGTCATTAAATAGCATTTGGCATTTGTTTTGTTTTCCATTTGTATTTGAAAAGCCTATTTCGTGTTTGTGAAGGTTATACCTATTGCTTGCGTCATGAGAGTTGTGGGGATCCTTATCAGCAAAAGCTATCATATTTTGAATAATAATGGTTTGCTATGGATGTGTATACCACAGTTCTCATCTCTGCTCTTCTTTCTACAGGTAATGAGAGTCTAATGGTCACTACATGCAAGCAGAGATCGTGTTTAAACTTCTTCAACATCTAAAAGATGCGTAACACAGCAAGAGATCCGTGTTCATCATTTTCATAAAACAGGATAAGGAAATAAGTTAGTCACTTTACAACTGAATGTGTGGATATAATTTGTTTTGCTAATGCAGATATGGCCTCTTGAGAGCGTTAGAGATTTTGGATCCCGTCTTCGTTCAAAGTTATCGGAAGCTATAACGCAGCTGAGTGCCTTCTCTTGATTATGAGATTTTTATTTTGTGAAGTGCTTAATCTGTTTATCACCTTACAAATTTCTTATAATATTTTTTTGGGTACCATATCTGCTACTTCTACTGTACTGTTTTGCTAGTGACAAATGATACACTATTATTTATAGTTGTCTCAACAAATTTGTCAGGTAAGAGATTTTAATGAAAATTACAAAACGACCTTTTGTATAATTTACTGATCAAATCTTAATAAATAAAAAACTGTTGATTGACATTTGCAAACCCTAAATGCTATCTCATCCTCGTCCCTGTTTATAAAAATACTCCACATTTTCGTCCTGTTTTTGCATACAGAGTATAATTGATATTCCCATCTCCGTCCCATCTCCCACAGGTTGCCTGCAGGAAAAATAAATCCGCACGAGAACTTGAAATCTAAAACATGTATGATCTTGAAAATGCTAAAATATTTCATTATGCAACTTGATTTCACATTCTTATTAAGATTTAAACATGTGAGTCACTTCTCCACTGAAACCACCCAACCACCACCATCATGATCATGATAGATATTTTAGAGTGACAGAGGAGAGAAACTAATCTAAATATAGCTAGTATTGTATTTATCTTTTCCATTTCTATGCATGAAATGAATAATTGAAAGACCATACTAGCTATAGTTGGGTTATATATATAATGACTCGATGAAATTAATATCTTTCATTTGAATCTCCACTTAACATCATCATGACACCTTGTTAATTTAACTAAACTTAGCAGTATAGTACCTAGGATCAACTTTTCATATTTGCACATCTTTTTTCTGAAGGTAGTAATCAAGAGTCTAATTCTCACTTCATACAAGCAAGCAAGAAAGAAATAGTTTGGTTAATTGCAGGTTTGAATGTGGTGTATGTGAACAATTGGCCGTAACGTGAGGCCAAATCATGGTACTATGCTGGAATGTATGCTTGTCTCATGTTAGTTGTTGAGAAGCTTATGCTTCATTGTTTGCTATTTTTGCCTGTATTTCTCAATGAATATTATTATGAATTTGTGAATTTAATTAGCGCCTTGTCAATTATTGTATATTAGCAAGAACATTAGGCTGTTGAAATGGAAGATTAGACCTCAAGGAAAAATAAATTACTTATTATTGATGTGGAAATGATTGGTTTGTGGATTGTTATTTGGAATATTCTTTTCATGGCCACAGACTAATGCTAATTATTTGCTACAATCTGTGCTCTTGAATGACAGTTTTTCCTTCAAGATCGTAACCCACCAAGAAGTTCCTGTGCAGTGTTTCCAATGATTATGAAGTGATCATCTTCATCTTTAATGGGTAGAAATGCAAAACAAGTTGTGTTCTCTGAAAATTAAAAAATGTTCACAGTACTCAGCTTCAAGTCACCTCCATCAAAATACAGAGTGATGTTCGGAGACTAAAAAACAGTACTGTTGTAGTAGCAGGACAGGCCTTGAACAGGAGGGGCAGGTTGTAAATGAACTGCATTTTCCACAGCCGATTTCAGTGGATTATACAAATCTTGAGGAAAATATGTCAATGTACTTCCCGAGTCAACTATCGTGCCTTTTGCTGGAACTTCATTTTTAAGTTCAAAATTTTCATATCCAATACTGACAGCCTTCAATGTTATTTGATAGAATGGTCCATTGATGATCAATGGAGTGGAAACCACCCCGGGACCTGAAACCACACCAGCTTCGCCAAAACTCAACGTGCTCGTTACCTGTTCGGATGGTGCCAAGCAGTAAGAGAATTTTTGGCCTCCAAGTTCAGAGCCCTTTTGTATTATGAGAGAACCAGGTGTAGCTTCAAGGCCGAAGATTCCAGATTGATCTTCTTCAAAGTAACCTTCATCATCGTGCCCGCAACCCCATAGAATCTTGTCAAAGGATATAGACTTGCCGCAGGTGGAACCAAGTGTTATTGTGTCAAATGCTAGATCTCCTCTGCTGTATGATCCATCTCCATATCTAGCTGAGTATTGACATACATCTTTGCTATGATCACAGGATGTGTTTCTGATGGAGTTGCATTCGGGTGTGTTACAACGAACCTGTTGGTATGTTGATGAGGCATTGGGATTGAATAGAGGGGCTCTTTGTTCGTAGCAGTTGGGACAAGGCTCGCATTGCGTCCATATAATGTCGCTGCCAGTGTCAAGAATGGCTACGATTTCAGTAGGTGGAGTACCAAGAGAGAACTTCATGGTATAAGCACCACCATAATCAGCTCTTATTGGGGCTTGGGCTGATTTAGGAGATGCCAATGCTAGCTTAAACCGGTTGGCACGATTGTTGGAACGTGTAACAGCATCAGCCAGGCGCTGGGAAGGAGTTTTCGAAGGATTGTAGAAGGGAGATTTTGGTAAATCTCTATGGATAAGCTCAACATTGAAACCACCATGATCAGGCTGGGGTAGCAATGAGGAAGCAAAGGCTAAAGAGAGAAGAAAGAAATGTGGTAGAAAGGCTATCATGGTTATGACTCTCTAAACTCAAGAATGACACATAAAGATGTTTAGTACCTACCGAAGGCATTTTATAGGTGACCTGTGACCATGAGTATGAGAATTGTCATTACATGTAGTATGTATTGCAATTCTTATCTCAGAACTCAGAAGTGTGAGCTTTTGACTCATTGTCATCGTCACATCAACTTATTTAGGGAAATTTAAGTAAAACCTCCATGATCAGACTGTGATATAGTGAACTAAAGCTGATCAAGAGAGGAGAGAAACGTGCTGCTATGATTCTTGGAACTGAAGACTACATGGAAAAAAGATGTATCTGAGGTATGTTCAGTTGCACTTTCCATGTATTCTGAGCTATAAAGACATGGAAATTTAGAATATTTGAAATGTCATTAAATAGCATTTGTTTTGTTTATCATTTATATCTTGAAAAGTAACATACTGTCTATTGAGTTATGCAGATATGGAACTGTTGAGTTGTACATCACTAACCTGATCTTAGCCTATGATAATGAAAGATCTTGAGTTTGAAGCTCCACTTAATATCATGACAAACTTTTTCAGTGAAACTTAACTAAAGTATCTGCTTGGTTCCATTTGTGACTGTTGTGTTGTGACACAAAAGTTCAAGATCAAATTTTTCGTGTTTGGGAAGGTTATACCCATTGCTTGCTGCATGAGAGTTGTGGGGATCCTTATCAGCAAAAGCTTTTGTATTCTGAATAATAAGACTGCTATGAATTTGCACACCACAGTTCTCATCTCTGTTCTTTCTACAGGTAATAAGAGTCTAATGGTCACTACATGCAAGCAGAGATTGTGCTTAGACTTCTTCAACAATCTTAAAGGTAGCAAATGCTAATCAGCTACTGTTTCTCACTTCTGAATTGGCTCCTCTGGTATAAATAGGTGAGCTTGGTGCATGTTAAGGCATAGAGGTCACGTGTTTGAGTTGTGGAAAGATGGGAGTCTTGTGCATGGAGTCGGCCTTTTTAGCATGCCGGATACACTAATATGAGGGCATGATTTACTCGGTTTTAAATACCGACCTGGAGGTCCAACCAGGCAGTCTACTGAAGTACCGTCTACTCCATAGTCCATACACAAAATCATTTTGTGGGATAAATGTTGATATGAAATATTAATATATTATACAAAAAATCCAACACATTCTCTTATAGTTTATTGTACAATTTGCTATTAATTAGGAATTTAAGGCTGTCATGCGTGTAAGACTTGTATATTGTCATGCGCATTTTGTTGAAAATGAAGTAACTTGTAAAGTCTAATAAATCAATAAATATTAGTCATATCATTTTTCTTTTTAAAAATAAGAAATCATGTTTTTCTTATTCTTACCTGGTAGAAAACAAAAATTATGTTCTAGCAATATATTTCAATTTTAACTTTATGCATAGTATCTGCTTTTAATGTTGATGTCATCATGAATTTGTCTCGACCTGCATATATTATATTAATATAATCTGAAATCCCAAGTTAGATTTAATGAAATCAGAATCTTTCTGGACCAATAATTCATGTGCCATTTCTTCTATTTTCCAGAGTCTAAAAGCCATAGAGCTACACACAAACAGACCCTCCAATACCATACATAAAATTTGAGTCCAAAAAAAAAAAAAAAAAAAAAAAAAAAAAAAAAAAAAAAGATACAGAAACAGATTTATTTCACTGATTGAAGGTTCTTGTCATGAGTCATACATCTTGCTTGCATGATTTGGTGAGATGTAGCTGTAGACCTTGCACTTTTCCTGAATGTCACTGACATGGTCATTTTTCACATTTCCCCTCAGTTCATGGCATTGGCATATTCACCAGCATGTTTTATATGAGAATCAAACCTATTTCCACGGAGGGTTGACAACAACCCGTGCACGCCAGAGACAGTTCCGGAAGCAGAAACTATAAGTAAAGCCTCACATTCAGGTATAGTGACAATCCAGCAAGACTGTTAGATGACCAACCATCAACACCTACCATCTCTTCTTCAGTGGATTGACTTGTAGTTGAATACCTGGTGGGTGATGCTCATTTTTCGAAACCTAGAAAACATTTTTTTGTTATCTCTAGAAACAAGAATCTGCAAGGTGAAAACCCTTTTGGTATCATGCTGAATCATCATTCAAACTATGGATGAATCTCTTCTCTCCAGGACAGGAATCACAGAAGAGCCTAAACCATCAAAAAGAGATTTCCCATCAGCTTACCTTGATCTTGGATCATCGCTTCGACAATCCACAGCACATGTTATTGCCAATGATGCCATTATCCCCATCATCACAAAGCCAAATTCCACTTCCTATGTGAACCTCATAGCAAACTTGAACAAGAGGCGGAAACTCATCAGAAGGTCTCACTCTGCACCATCTGTGTTCACTGATGCCCGAGAAGCTTTTCACGACCCCATATGCCCTAAACCAGCAGTAACATCATCGCCCAACATTGTCCGACAAGCTTTCTTTGGCGCTGCCTTGTATGCCATAGTTGGTGTCGTGGTGTTCATGATCAAAAGTGATAGTTTCAATGGCGACTCCACATATAGGGTTGTGGATGCTCTTTACTTCATAGTGGTCACTCTCTGCACTATTGGGTATGGTGATATTGTTCCAGATTCAACATTCACCAAACTCTTCACCTGTTTCTTCATCTTGATTGGCTTCGGAATTATAGGTATTCTGCTGAATGGGCTGGTGACCTACATTTGTGACAGACAGGAAGCAATTATGTTAAGCACAGTAGATGAGAACAGATTCAACACCATTGTTCGAACTTACGTGATCGACAAAGAAAAGGGAAGAATGAGGATAAGGATTAAAGTTGGCTTGGCTTTGGCAGTTGTCATAGGTTGTATTGCTATTGGAGCAATAGGAGCTCACTTTCTTGAGAAACTGAGTTGGGTTGATAGTTTCTATCTCTCGGTTACTTCTGTCACAACTGTGGGTTACGGGGACTATTCTTTCACCACAGGCGTAGGCAGGATTTTTGCAACCGTCTGGCTATTGGTGAGCACATTTGCTGTAGCTAGGGCGTTTCTGTACCTAACTGAGCTCAGGATCTACAAGAGGAGCCGGAGAATCACAAAATGGGTGCTTCAGAGGAAGATAACCCTTGGGGACTTGATTGCTGCGGACCTCGACAATGATGGTTCCATCAGGTATTCATCATATTTTGACATGTAAATTCTTGTGCAAGCCTCCCTCTCTACCTTCTAAAGGAAATTAAGGCTCAGGCCAAAACCCTTGAAAAAGTAATTATATGCCAGAAATAACTACGTTTTAATGCCAAAACTTACTTTCCAGACCAAAAAAGGCTATAGAAGCATTAGGTAGGTTGGTTCTTGCAAAACAAATCAATCAATGACTTAGCATCAAGATATACCGATTTTGTGATTTTTGTATTGATAAAAACATTATAGACAGTGATACCTCATACTTGAGTTTGATCAATACGGAGCTGAAAACAGTCATGATCATATAATATATAACCAAAATAAATCAATCAGTGCATTGGCATAAAGATATTTCATTCTGCATTTACTGTAAATATTCTGATAACAATGTCAAGTAGCATAAACAACATTCAGAATTCAGAATATCATACAAATGAAATAAGTAGTCATATGAACATCAACCGAAAAGAGAAACAGAAACAAAAACATATTGGCTGGAAGTAGGTTCCAATAAGAAAACTAGTTAAAGAAGCAATTAGATGTACCAAAGCTGACATTTTAAAATATAACTGACCCTGGATGACTATAAAAACAGAACAGAATTGAGTTTCATCAAGACTTATTTCTTTCTTGTTCTTCAGCGTTTTTCATTGTTCTTTTCTAACAAAGTTCATCAAGTTTCTTAGTTTATTTCAATTTTTCTGTTTTCCTAATAATATACAACCATCTTCCTTTTGACTTTGTCATACTTGCAGTAAATCCGAGTTTGTTATATACAAGCTCAGGGAGATGGGAAAGATAGCAGAGAAAGACATCTTACAGATTTGTAACCAATTTGATTCATTTGAACATGTCACTTCTGGCAAGATAACAATTGCTGATCTCATGGAAAATGGCTGATTCAGAGTATTTTCCCATTTGGAAGACAAGGCATGGGAAATGGCCTAATTCCGAACCTCTCTACGTCATACGCATGCAGAAAGCACAAGAATTCCTCATCATTTATCGTCTGTCCATGGAGTCAAAGCATAGGATGTCGCTCGAACAGTGCAAACCAAAAACTGGACAGATGGTTACAAAAGAGCTATTCTTTTCAAATACACTTCCATACAGAAAAGGGATTATAAATGATCTCATATTGGTTTTATTTCTTTATCATGTGGAGGAGGAGAATAGGAGTAGATCCTAAGGACTTTTGCAAAAAGATTTTTTTAGCCTAGCCTAAATTTGTGGCAAAATGGCTTGGTTGTTGTTGTTGCACGTTTGTTTGTTAGTGTTGTCTATTGGTCAGCTACCCAGGAGGTCTCAAAAATGTATATTCTATAAAAATATATACATAAAAAGGTCTTTGGATGTATGATTCTTTTATCATGGAAATAAAGTACTCATCTCACAAATGCAATTTTGCCCCTAAACTACTTTCCCGGTCCTGGCAACTTTACAAGCTTGCGAGAACAAGCTCTGTAAGGATGCTGAGGCACTATAAGGCCCTGTTTAGCAGTGGAAATCTGTTTTCCTTCTCATTTTCTAGTTTTCGTTCTCCTTCTAATTTACTGCTTTCAATGGATAATAATATTATTTCTAGAAACCTATTCATTTGTTTTTCTGTTTGAAAAATTTTCTGCATCAAAATAGCCCCTTAACCTCTCTGTTACCAGACATTATATTTCGGAGAATAACTATTCTGGACTTCAGTTATGAATTTTTTAGCAGAAGGAACCAAGCAATTCTTCAAATTAAGGGGTAGAAAACTTAACCAACCTGATCTCATGAATAAGGAGTTGTAATAACTTCTGTTCCTAAAAACCATCTGATATAGTGTCTTTGTAATGCTAAACCATAAAACAAGGGAAATAGAACTGAGAATAACTTTATTGATAAACTAGTTCAAATAAGATTCTATTTAACAAAGCAAATCTGTGGAGGAATAGTTCATTCATAAGCAGAGTTATGGAATTAGAATGTCAAATGTATATTTGCAAGGCAAATAACATACTGAAATTGTAAATGTAACATTACAGTTCTCTTGAGAACTCATATTCGTTAGACTGTAAGATAAGTTAGCAAGGGCTCCCTTAGTTTGTTACAAAAAGAGCACATGGGCATATAAGGGGGAAAATCTACCTCTAAGTAAAGAATCTTTAACACTCATTTTATATATTTACAAAAGGCAATGCCCAATTTATAATACAAAGGATAGAATTTAGATCCTAGAAGTAAGCTATAAAAATTAAGACTATCTCCTAAGTTACAGAATTATGACACTGACCATAAAAGGCATAATTACACAAGACCAATTGTTGGCATGCATAACCAATCTACAAAATTATTTAAAAGCATAATGCACAAAGCTAAAAACCAAATTAAATCTTAATTCCTCACAAACACAAAATAGGTATAAAAGTAAAATCACCATAAAAGTGAGAGTACTGATATTTATTTTGTAAGTGGAACTAAAATTTCAATATTGCCCACTCGGAAAAGCTGCTGAATATTCTCAATCATTCAGACTACCTGATTAAGTTTCGCATCAAGCACTTGGATGTGATTCTTTGACTTCTCAAAAGCTTGCATTACCTTCTTCTGACAAAGTAGTTCCCTTGCATCATTCTCCTTGCCTGCTTGAACTGGTATAACTGCAGGGCAACGAAGCTTGCAGCTGCCTCTTATGATCGCAAGCCTCAACCTAGCATTGTTTGCTGAATCAAATCCATAAGATAGTTTATAATAACGCCACCTGGAGTAAGGAGAAAGCAGGTGTAGTTGCGTAGGTTGTCAAAGTTGGATCAAGAAAGTAATCCTTAAAATTCTAACCAAATAAACAGAGATTGAAGAAAAAAAAAGTGTTAAGTCCTCGTCAGTTTGTAGGAGTAATTAATAGCTAAAAAAGGGTTATATTAAAAAATATTTAAAGTTGGAGCTGAGTAGTTTGAAATTCTACTGTCTAGACAAAAAACAGAATCTAAATATGAACTTATAAAGTAGATGAATCACTGAGTACAAAGGATACTTAAAAGATTATTAATGTAGACATATAGCAGAACTATTACAAGCCCTTGGATACATCAGATGTTATATCACAGTCAAATTTTCAATTTATTTTACTTAAAGAAGAATGCAACATATTTAGAATTTCAGATTGGGCCACCAATTTCATAAAGTTAAGAAACTGAAATGAATAGTTCGTCTTAAGAAAAAAAAATGAAAAGAGAAGTCAAATATCAAGATAGCAGAAAATGATCGAACAGATGCTGTGTAATGATCCATGAGATTATGAGAAGCGGATAAACATACAGAACTCACACTACCCCAAAATGGTTCTCTACTTCTCTCTCATAACACAGCTTAGTTATCGGATATCTCTACGTACTCAATATCTTTCTCATAAGAAATTCCAAAGATTGGCATATATAGCTCATTTGTGTGTATGCAACAAGAGCAGCTCGTATTCAAATCCGTAGAAGTGTGAGTTCTTAGGCAGCAAAACTAGGCATGAGCGAATGTTGGGAGGTGCAAGAACCAACAATAATACAACCCTCTAGCTAGTAGATACATATTAGATATTGTTTCTGTCAAACATCTATTCGAACGGATAAGATCAAGCCACCATTACATATGCGCTGCCCACTTACCCAGGGTTCTGGAGAGGAAATTTTTCAGTAAGTTTTTTTAACTTTATGTTGCACATTTGTGCTTGATAACTCAATAATATCATCATTGCACCAGATGCCCAAGATGACCCCTCTTTCAATCACAATTCTCATATCCACCAACATATGATTATGCTTTATTCCCAAGAAAGCAAGAAATGACAGATGCATGCATGTAAGTATGAAACCTTCAAGATAACTACATAGTGTACTCTTGATAGGGGTTAAAAGACACTTATCTACAAACTTTTCAGCATCCTAATTATTATTTGATTGATACCAATGTGGGACAATTTCACTTGAAGGTGCGAACATGGTAGACCCCAGATGATTCATATGGAGTACAAAAGTGTGCTCAAACTAGAGCCTGTTTTACTGATTCTTAGGGTTTCAAAGTAGCACCCACACTTTTCCAAAAGAGAGACAGTCAAATTCTAAGATTCATCAGAATCAAAATTGTTACACTTTCTCAATATTCAATCCTTCCAAAAGCAGGAGCAGTATTTTATGAAATTCCCATAATTAAAAATATCAATAATCAAAATTTAGAAGTACAATCAACCATGTTTAATCCTTATTTCACCCAAACTAAACCTATCTCATATTACAGAATGAGAACACCAACAGCAAATTGGGACAAATTCTCAAACTGTTGAACCTGTTTTCAATGTTTCTTCCAGATCCATCACCATATTGCCATCAATCAATGGCAATCATTGCTCACACTGATCCGCATTCAAATAAAAATTACATCTTTACACACACATCAATGTAGTAATATTATTTACTGGGTACCAATTAAAAGGCAGATTAAAGCAAAATTTAATGGGTACTTTTTGTCATCAGAAAAAAGAAAGAGACCAGAAACTACATACCTTGCATCTTTTTGTCACTGCCTCAGAGTGAAGCTGATCCACTTGGGTCTGTAGCTCCTCTGCAATGAATCTGGAAAGTGGAAGCCGAAAACCCAAGACCAGGAGTTCGGGTTGACCCGAAAATATTGGTCCGGGACAGACCATAATTGGGCGAATGCAATGATCCTTGTTGAGTTGAAACTTGAAAGTGATGGCCATTGGCCCCCACATAAATCTACCTCCTTGTATCTTTATTTCATATCAATTAGACCAAAACCCAAATTAACTACTAGGCCCTAACTATGTGGGTCTTGCATAACTTTACAATAAGTAGTCAAGTCTCTATCTTCTTTAGTCCTTCTTTACCATTTCTTCTCTAGGATTTGGTATGGTGATACCATCACAAAAATGTTAGGCCCACTTGAAATGGCATCTTCTTGAGCCCATGATTTGATCTAAGCCCCAATGACCAATGTGGAAATGTCATCTCACTTTGCCCCATACCAACCAACTTCTTATCTAAATCATGACACCCTCCCCCACACAACACTCACAAGTTTATCAATTTTTGATTTGGACAACCTCCTAACTCATAATGATGACTCAAGACTGTCAATTGTGTTGCCTTTGGGTCATGCACAATTGCACACTGCCTTGTATAAGTGCATGTCTGAATAGACAATCAAGATTCAGTTTGAGTTTTGATTCCTTTGTTTCACACACAAAATCAATATTTTCTTTTCAATCCAAACTTTAAATTGTTATTTCTTTGAATGCACCAAACTTATGTAAGGGTTGCGTTTTTATGGTTTTTTTTTTTATAAATAAAATAGTCTTAGAACGTGCACAAATTGATTCAAATGAAGACTCTATAAGGTAAATACAAAGAAAAATCGATGTTATGGACCGATAGTGTTAGATGATTGTGATGCTAGTTAGCATAGACTAGAGAGTTGTTTGATTTCAGAACAAACATTAGAACAAAACAAGTCTTGCTTGGCTTTTAATGGCTATGCTAACAGAAAACTACATTTGCTGGGAATGAACCATCTAGTGGGTACACAAAATCCCCAACCACAAAAGATTGAATATAAACAAGTGAAAATGTGCATTCATCCATTAAATCTCAAATCAAAATAGAGATTATGCTAAACTTGATTCTAATTAAAAGTTTAAGATGATAAGTGTAGAGATCGCTTAATATATAAATAGTTATGATCTTCACATTTTTTTAATATGCAATATATTAACAATATGCTTCATGCGTAAACCAAAAAATTACGCAATTGATTATATACGTGAACTAACAAGAGATGTAATAAAAACGATCACACATTTACTGGACCATATGTGGTTTGGAAATTGCCCAAACAATGAGGGTCTTTAACTTAACTATTAAGTGATTCACACAATTGACCTTTGTATTTGAGACCAAAATGGGAACTAGTCAACTTGGCCAATAAGTGAGTCATACATCAATTAAGCTTCAAGACTAGTTAATAAATAAGTTGTCTTCTCCATAGAATAATAGTATCTCCATTGGTGGAGCAGATGGTTGAATAATTCAAATGATCAGAAGAAACTAATTAAACTCTAATTGATTAGCAAAAACCTTTTTTGTTGAATGGATTCTCCAATTAGTCAAAACACTTTAGTGGTTGGATAAGTCAAGAATGCTTGAGGGGATCTAGATTCTTGGAGTCCTCTCTCCTTTCACATTTGAATTGGACTTTTTTGCACATGATACAAGAGAACTGGTTACTCCATAACATGTTTTTTTAAGAATTAATTGAGCGTTTTTAAAAAAAGTTCAAATAAAATGTTTTGTTTATATTAGGAAATGGTATGGTTAGATGAGCACACATTTAATGTGATTAAATGGGGTTGGGAAAAACCATTTTGCCTAACATGGAAAAGGTGAATATGTGGTACAATAATCCAACACGACAAGCAACATTTTGTTCTCTATTTCACACACCAAAAGAGAAAATTCACTATCTAGTAATAATTTTTATTCAGATATTATATGTGTGCATATATATATATATATTATACTTTTGTTACCAAATAATATTCACTTGTAGAAACTATTAGTGTTTCGAAACATAATTTTATAATAAGAGTGTCTTCAAGTCAGCTTTTTACACACCTCGAGGTTATTCTTTTACAAAACAATTTTAAACGCACATTCTTCACATCAATCTAGTATTTTCAATAAAAAATTCATCATGTGTTGATTCTTAGATTTATACTTGTGTATGTAATATAATAAGATCAGACGGAGTTCGCTTGACCAACCAAACATCTCTAACTAGGTTGAGTATAATTGGTCACACCAAAACCTCTTCCTTCATAGTTGCTACTTAATTCTAAGTACTTTAAATACTTTCACAAGCATATGCAAGAGAGTAACTCATAACTCACTCTCATTATTTACATCTAAAGGATTATTTTCTCCCCAAGTGTGAAGATTATGGAACTTAACTTTTCATTATTATTATTATTATTATTATAAGCGATGGGACAACAGGTTAATAAAGGTAAGTGAATCTAATTCTCAAGTGGGAGCGTCATCCGAGTTAGTTGTTAGTTTTCCTCTTAAACTCATAAATCTTACTGCATATCGTCGGCATGATACTCGAATCTAAAACTTCAAAGTAAATACAAAGCGTATCAACCGATTAGTCCAACATTTCTTGGTCATTATTATTTAGAGGATGTAACAAATTATAACCTGCCCTCTACTGATCAATTAAATAAAATTTCCAATAGAGCAATAGTGTAGTGTAGATCATTTTCATATGTATACTTGCAAAGAACACCAAAAAGTCAACAATTTCATGCTCCACATGTTGTTGGTTAGCTATCTCTAATTTTGAAATATTAACCCTCATTATAACAGAATCTCACCTGGTATTATTACATTCCATCCTCTAATTTTGTAGTTAAAATGTTAATGATATGACCAATTGACCGTAAGCTTTGCGAAACCAAATTGGTATAAATAAATAAAATACGGAAACGGTAACGGTAACGGCAAGAAGCAGAACGGAACGGAACGGCAGAGAAGTAAGTGACGTCAGGAATGAATCAGCAACTGTAGCAGTCCTAGGCTCAGGACGTGGCAAAGCTAAAGAGCAGTAATATCTCCCACGTGTCATATAGAGCCAAAAGGCGGTGCACTATTATTGACACGTGTAAGCCTAATCCGCTCCAAAGAAACCGTAAACTTGGAATAAGATTTGAATTTGACCAATTATTCTCCGTCTCCCAAACAACCTGATTCTGACATCCTCTAATTTATTTATCATACACTCCCTCCGTTCTAAAATGAATGTCTTATTTGTCTAAATTTTTTGTCTCAAAATGAATGTCTTGTTTCTATTTTTAGATTATTATAACATT
>JAYMTE010000896.1:0-15251 GCA_036897545.1 Pelargonium fulgidum
TATTTTAGTGATGTGTCACATTTTTAATGGATGTGTAAGTGACTTTTGCTTTTGAGAAGTGTTACCAAACAAGGCCTTAGTGCTTGGCGCTCTATTTTTTTCCTCCAAAGTCCAGCCCACCTTTCTCAGGTCACAGAGAACTCGGCTACCACTCAACCCTCATTCTCGATTCGGCGAAAAATGGTGAAGAGAAGGCGTGCCGCGAACGATGATCTGATCGATCTTTCGTCTACAGGTATGCACAGATCATTTTTGGCCTCTCCGATCTCTGCATCTCGTTTCTCCTTCTATGTCCGTTGGGATTGGCTTTTGTGGAAAACAATAAAATGGTTGAAAACTGCACAATGTTGCGATGCTGGGCTCTTGATCTAGTTTAATTTGCTTTTGTTTGTACAATTCAGTTGCTTTTGGATGAAAAGCCCAGTTTCATTTTGAGTTTCATTGCTCTCTCACTAACCATGCACTATAATTTATGGTCACAAAGTAAGGTGAACAGTTATTGTTAGTTTGATCTATTGTATTGAGTGATTTTATGATGCAATTTCTCTTGTGATTAGTGCTAATCAATCTGCTGAGCAAGTTAAGGTTTAGGATGTTTTTGCTTATTGAATGTTTCAATATGTTATGTTTTGTGTAGGCCGTGGTGTTAGTGTCAACAAGTCAATCATAAAAACAGTCATAATTAGAACAAATGTGCAAATTTTTAGTGGTAATATTTTAGAACTTCCTAAAACTGATTCAATATTATACGGCTTGAGATGTCTTTAGCTGCCTCATTCCACGAGAGATATGTTGGCCCTTAAAATGCCATTTACCATACAGTGGGAAGTCCTTAAGTCGCAAAGGACAACCAAGTACGCTCCAGGTGTTTTCTGATGCAATTGTTGTCAGATGTTTGCTCATAGTTTTATGTATGAAATATTTATGTTAAAATGTTGATGTTTTTCTCACATATATTGGCAAAGAGTGGCTTGTGTACTCTGACATGCCGGATGTGCCATTTTGTCTGAATCGTTTGTGCAATAATTGGTCATAACATCAATATCTTTTCCAATAATCTGATAAAATTTTGTTGCGTGTATGTATACACAAGGATTAGGCTTTGTTCCAATAGGATGAAAATTTGGCTCTTGCTTTGAATTTGATAGATTTTGCATTGATGCCAGATCAAAATTCAGAACACCATTCGTGTTTTCAGCATATTGAAGCACGCTTGCGTGATATCGACATAATGTTACCTTGCTTCTCAGCCGACATTCCTCGCCGTGAACGATCAAGGAGGAGAGTTAAGTGCAAGTCTTTGACTCCTAGACAGAAGAAGAAGCTGAACACTGCCGAGTTCCAGTGCTATTTGGAGTACGCCAATCAGACTATTAGCATTTTCTTGTTTTGTTTTTGTTTTAACAAAAGGCCTCTCTTTACTCATGTTTTCTTATTATATTATGTATGTAGGAACATATGGAAGAGCTTCCCGCATGGGAAGACGATTTCAATTACTTACCTTGACTGCCTGTGGTTTGCCTTATACATGAAAGCATCCTTAAAAGCTAAGGTGTTAAAATGGATTAAGAAGAAACAAATTTTCACAAAGAAATATGTTCTTGTTCCTATTATCTGCTGGTTTGTCTTTTCATTATCTTGACACCTAAACATTTTTTTCCTGTTCATTTTGTTTTACTTGCCCTGCAAGTGATTTTATTGTTCAAGATGTCATGTTTTCAGGAATCATTGGAGTCTCTTGATTTTCTGTAACTTTGGCGAGGACTTGCTATCAAAAACCAGTCCTCCGTGCATGTTATTGTTAGATTCACTTGAAATGGCAAACCCAAAACGAGTAGAACCAAATATACGGAAGTACGTCTTTTTTTCACTCTTCCTCCTTTCATTTGTTAGCCGCCTAATTTTGTGCATTTGTCATGTTTTCTTTGCTTCTCAGGTTTGTGTTGGATATTTTTAAAATGGAAGGCCGATCTGATAATAAGGCTATGATTTCTCAAATTCCATTATTGGTGCCTAAGGTGGTCACAATATGAGTTCTAGATAGCTTCCTATTTCCTCCATCCATTCTTGCGACTTTCAATCAGTACTAAAAAAAAAAAGAATAATTTCAGGTTCCACAACAGAGAGACGGTGAAGAATGTGGAGACTTTGTACTCTACTACATGAATATGTTTGTAGAGAATGCTCCAGACAATATTAGCATTGAGGGTTGCACTTCTTTTGTAAGTTCTCTCTCTTCCATCTTCTAAATTGTCTCATTATGACGAAGGCTATATGTACAATTTGGTGATGCGGAGTTTCTTTTGTTTTGAGACTGCAGATTAAACAAGATTGGTTCACCCCTGAAGGATTGGAACATTTCTTTGAGAAGCTTGATTATTTGGACAAGTGATGTATAGTCAAGCTGAATGTACTTCAAAAAAAAAAAGTTCAATGTCTTTTGAATTTTTAGTTTTTTGATGGGGAAATAGATAGCAAAGTCTAGTTTGAGAAGACTGTATTTATAGTACATCCTTTTTTGTGAATGGTTATTGTATACTCTGTTTGCTTACTGAATGGAATATCACAAATAGATAAAAACACAGGTTACAGGATTGTGTGAAGAGCATGCAATGATTGTTCAAGCATTAGCAATTTGTTTGTATATCATTGGTAAAGGACCCAATTTGTGATATTGTTGCCGGTTTTGATATGCCATGTAATTATCGTTTCACCTCAAATTTTAGTCCAAGTAAGCTTCCAGTTGCGATTAATAGAACGAAAAGAAAAAAAAAATCCATATAAACCTCCAGTTGTGATTGATGTAATGAAAACATAAAATCTCATTTTTCTGAGATAAACACAAGTCGTTAGGTGACAATGTCCATGTTAGACTCCATTTGCGATAGATGGAATATGAAAAATGAGATAAACTCAAAGGCTAAACCCTAATTAGGGGATTATAAATTAATAATAAAAACACACGCTCGGTGGGACTCGAACCCACAATCCCTTGATTAGAAGTCAAATGCCTTATCCATTAGGCCACGGGCGCTACCTGAGTGCTCGGTTTTGTTATAGCAATATTTACTTTTGTAAAAAAAAATTGCTACACATTTCACAAGTTGTATACTAGTATCTCTGCGGGATATTTTTTGAACACATTTAAACGTTCCACAAAATTGCCAACCGAAAGAGTCAGAGCCATCGTTGTTACTGGGTCTTCAGTCAGTTCTGTGTCTTCACCACTTCATCGTCAATCCAATTACTTCATATCATAAATGATCAAATCAACTTTCACTCCCATTTTCTCAACCTTCCCCACCAAATCCAGAACCTCATGGTTACGGCGCACCACCATCACCAACACCTTCGCATCACGCCCACCACCTGTTCGACGAAATGCCTCACTCAACACTCCCACTTCTATTGCCACCCCTGCTTCAGCTTACATCCACCTCCCGTTCTGTCGAAAACGATGCCACTACTGTGACTTCCCCATTGTTGCTCTTGGATCTTCCTCAACCCGAATTGACGACGACCCGCGAGTGCTTAACTATATACAGCTACTCTGCAAAGAGATTGCTGCAACCAGAGCTGAATTCAAGACCCATCCACCTCTCAGAACTGTCTTTTTCGGGGGAGGAACTCCCTCCCTCGTGCCTCCAAGGCTTGTTTCGTCGATTTTGGATGTTTTGAGTGATAAGTTTGGATTGTCTTCAGATGCTGAAATATCTATGGAGATGGACCCTGGGACTTTTGATGCAAGGAAGCTCAAGGAGTTTATGGAGTTGGGTGTGAATAGGGTGTCATTAGGAGTTCAGTCATTTCAGGAGGAGTTGTTGAAGTCTTGTGGCAGAGCACATGGGCTCGAGGAAGTTCACGAGGCAATTGAGATAGTGGGATCGTGTGGGGTTGAGAACTGGAGTATGGATCTTATCTCATCTCTTCCTCATCAAACTCCTGAAATGTGGGAGCAGAGTTTGCACCTTGCCATTGAAGCAAAGCCTTCCCATGTATCGGTATATGATTTGCAAGTCGAAAAAGGCACGAAATTTGGAGTCTTGTAAGTCAATTAGTAGCATAAAAATGATACCTTTTTGTATCAGTATATGATTTTACAACACAAAATATCAATATACGATTTACAAGTCGAACAAGACACAAAATTTGAAGTCTTGAAAGTCAAGTAGTAGCATAGAAATGGTTTCTTTTTGTATCAGTATATGATTTACAAGTCGGACAAGGCTCAAAATTTGGAGTCTTAAATCAAGCAGTAGCATAGAAATGATTTCTTCTTGTATCAGTATATGATTTACAAGTCAAACAAGGCACACAATTTGGAGTCTTGAAATTCGAGTAGCATAGAAATGGTGTCTTTTTGTATAGGTATATGATTTGCAAGTTGAACAAGGCACAAAATTTGGAGTCTTGAAAGTCTAGTAGCATAAAAATGATGTCTTTTTGTATCAGTATATGATTTACAAATCGAACAAGTCACAAAATATCAGTGTATGATTTGCAAGTCGAACAAGGCACAAAATTTGGAGTCTTGTAAGTCAAGGAGTAGCATAAAAATTATGTCTTTTTGTATCAGTATGTGATTTACAAGTAGTAGCATAAAAATGATGTCTATGGTATCAGTATATGATTTACAAGTCGAACAAGGCACCAAATTTGGAGTCTTGTAAGTCAAGTAGTAGCATAAAATGACGTCTTTTTTTGTTTTTTATCAGCTTTGTTTTGAAATTGAACTGATGGCCTTGCAGGTACAAGCCAGGGGAGCTCCCTCTTCCTTCAGAAATGGATTCAGCTGATTTTTACAAAACGGCGTCCAGGATGCTCTCTGATGCAGCTTATAACCATTACGAAATCAGCAGCTACTGCAAGAGTGGTTTTGAGTGCAAACACAACCTTACTTACTGGAAGAACATACCTTTCTACGGCTTCGGCCTCGGGTCTGCAAGCTATGTTGGTGGAGTGAGGTTTTCAAGACCAAGGAAGATGAAAGAGTACATGGGTTATGTGTATGATTTGGAGAATGGAGTAGTGGATTACAACAATAACAGTGATGTTGATTGCAAGGACATGGCAATGGATGTCGTGATGCTCTCTCTCAGAACTGCAAAAGGCCTAAACCTCAAGTCCTTCGGAGAAGCATTTGGGAGATCGCTTGTTGTCTCTCTTTGCAAGCTCTACAAACCTCATGTGGATAGTGGGCATGTGGTTTTCTTGGATGATCAAAGAAGAGCTATTACCGCGGAGGAAGTTAGCACATCGTTGATGAACGAGGAGGAGATCAAAACCAGGATAGCTTATATCCGGCTTAGCGATCCAGATGGTTTCCTTCTGTCAAACGAATTGATTTCACTTGCATTTGGGGTCATAGCCCCTTAGAGTGTAGAGAATTTACCTCTCGTGGACGCCATTGATATGTGTGGCACATTTGCAGAGGCGGATGTGAACCCGGTCATTTACATCTTAGTAAAGTTCGGTTACTAACAAATGGAAATGCAGATGGGAGAAAGCAGCTGATAGTGTGATGAAGAATATATTGGAAACCATAGCAATGCAAGAATAGTGGATTTCAACAGCAACAACAAAATGTATACTGTATGTGTTCTTCACTATTGTTAAAAACTGTATTGTAATCTTTTCTGCTACATTCACAGGCAAAGCTAGTCATTGGTCAGGAACTTTAAATGCAGAGAATATGTTTGCTTCTTTCCTCCATTATAATACAATCCTATGCATCTGAATCATTCCTTTAAATGCAGAGAATATGTTTGCTTCTTTCCTCCATTATAATACAATCCTATCATCTGAATCATTATATGAAAATTGGGTCCAGCTACTTTTGGTGGAGTCTTTCGTGACGAGACAGGTAGATGGCTTTTGCGTTTCGCTAGTCCTTTAGGACACAGTTCGGTCATAGTTGCAGAGTTGAGTGCTCTCCGTTGTGGTCTGGAGCTGGCTTGGAAGGAAAGTTGGCGAGCTATTGAGGTGAATGTGGACTCGAAGGTAGTGGCAGTGGCGGATGCTATAAATTTCCATCAGAATGTTGGATGGACTGCTGAAGTCATTCTTCAAGATATAAAAGACCTTCTCTGTCGGGATTGGAGGGTGGTAGTCGAGCACTGTTACCGGGAAGGAAATCGGGTCGCGGATGCGATGGCCAATATGGGTTTTGATTTGGATGTCGGGATCTCGTCGTTCCGATCTGTGCCTCCTGAGCTTAGGGAGCTGGTTCGTGCTGATTTGGTTGGGGCGTCTTCTGCCCGTTTAATTCCTGTTTAGTTTTCTTTTCCTTTCCTTTTTTAACAAAAAAAAAAAAAAAAAAAAAAAAAAAATAAAAAAATTGGAGTTTTACAAGAATCCTGAACTTATTTAATGTATGTTATGCAAACAATATATTGACCTTCACAAATAGGCTATGTCATTGAACATTATATTGAATCACAAAACTTGGTGGTCAAATACTCGAACAAAACCCTGTTGAGTTCATGTTTTGAAGTTGAAGCAACATGCACACTAAACAAAATGTAACATGTTTGAGCATGCATTTCTCACACATCAAGATGCTCATATGCTTTAATTTGATCTACATGCTTGATCATGTATATAGAAATTATAGAATCATGACTGCGATTCTTTTTTCTCCAGCCGTTTTCTCTGTTCTATATAATTATAAAATTTTATTTTAGAGTCAACTTTATGATAAAACAAAATGAGAGATGAAGTGGGATCATAATTAAATTATGTTATTAAGTTTCTACAGTATTTAATATAAATTTAATAAATAAATAGATTAGGTAGGGTTTAGGGTTTAGAGGAGCAATGGGTGAAATGATTACAAGGACTCTGAATTAAAAGAAGAGCCTCCCTCCCTGTCTTCTTCAACCTCTGCCTCTGCAATATCTGCACTTTTGTTTTGCCAAATTAAAAAATAAAAAATAAAAAAATACTCCTATACTCCTCTTTTTTTGAGCTATTGTTTTCTACATCCTGTATATTTAAATTATAAAGAAGAAGAAATTGAAGTTGAAAATTGAAACAAGGTCTCAAAAGATGAACCCACTTCTGCAGTTTCCAGTTCAAACAATAAACAGTACAAAGATTTCATTCTGTGATCAATATCTTCCTTAGGCATGCTCAATCTTTGCTATATTATATATTAAAAGTTGGCATGTTCAATTTTACCAGTCAATTGTAGAATCTTTTAACTCTTTTAGTTTTTATATATATTCAATTTTACCACTCAATTGTAGACTTTTTGGTGAGAGAATAAGGAAATCATCCCAATTTTTAATACTCCCTTCCAAAATAAGATAAATGTTATATTTCTATTTTTTACGAAAATTAAAGATTACAAGAAAATTGAATGTGTTTTGAATATTACCCTCACTTTTCCAACTACAGCTCATGTGCAACTCATAAGTGATTAGGGTAATATGAAAAAAACAATGATATAATTGCCTAAAAATAAAAACAAGACACTCATTTTAGGACAAAATATTTAGACAAATAAGACACTTATTTTAGGACAGATGGAGTATTTTTAAACGTGTTAATTGAGAAAAAAAAGTTATGTGTTTAAGTTGTAAAATAAAACTCAAATGTATACAGGTCAACAATATGTGCTACCGCCATCTTCATAAATTATCATCAATATAATGTGTCATATACTATTGGTTAAAATATACTTTTATCATTTTCTTCATAATAAAAAGTTAACAATATTAGCGCATTGTCTGCATAGTTTGTTCAACATTGTGTCTCTTAAGCAAGTGGTTAGAGTTTGAATCTCAATTCAGCTCTTGAGTTTTTGATCCAATATGTTCTTTAAACTTTCAAATATTGGCCCAAAATAGACATTTCCTAATATCAAAAATCCAATGACCAAGTTAAGACAATATTTTAAAATTTAGTAAATTATTTTGGGTTAATAAAAACATTTATTGACCAAATTGGGCCGATATTCGAAAATTCAATGACTTGAAACACGAAAGTTGAGTATCAAATTGAACATTTTGCCTAATAAAAACAGATTTGTTTGCAATATTGATGTCACCAATTGCTATATGATAAAAAAAACTTTTATATTTAAACTGTTATTTGATGTTGTTGTTGCATGCACTCCGTAAGCATATATTCTGAAACATTAAACTTCTGATTATAAAACCAGCCATGGATTTGTTCAAAGATCATGATTTTGGAATTGTCGAGCTTGAACTACAAAATGGTATAAAACAAAATTAAAATTTATTTATTTTCCTTACAGCCTCATCAACCCATTACTAATTTATAAGTTGGACAAGTACCATTGTTTCTGGAATCTGATATCTAATCAAATTAACAAATTATAGCAAAACTCATCCACCTACTAAATGGATGGTGAAGATCTAAGGCACTCCTCAACTTACCTAACACATTTTAAAAAATGTATCATTTTATATTTTCTCAAATCTTTATTGTATCTAAGGCTCCACAATGGATGATATACAAAATAAATAGAATTATATACAATATTAGTATAAAATTGTATATAATAATATGATATTCAAGTTTCCATATATATGGTTCAATCCTTACCATAAACTACAATCTTTTGCTATAATATAAAATGAGTTGATATGATGTAACTACAAATTTTGATAAATCTTCTTTGTATCTAAGGCTCCACAATGGATAATATAAAAGAATATAAGATTCAAGTTTCCATATTTATGGTTCAATCCTTACCATAAACCACATTCTCTTGCTATAATATAAAAACTCTTCCTTGTAAGAGTTGGTAATAGCAAACTAAAATCTTAACGATATGCCTAATGAATATAAGTTGACATAAAAACATGTTTAGTTAACTAGTGTAAGCGTTTAAAATTTTTTTTTCAGGGTCTCAAATAGAAGTATTTGAGTTAAAATGAGACAGTATCTGTAAAAATAAAATTTGAGTTTTGCGGACCTTATTGATAAGAAAAAAACAAAACTATACCTAAAACAAATTGTTGTAATCTGGCATTGATTAATTAAATGACATATATTATGGTGACTGGCTTATTTTATATATAGGCAAATTTTGCATTGACCCCATTCCTAATCAACCCATTTTCTAAAAGGTTAAGAATAAAAATAATTAAAATTCTTTAACAATTAACAGCCCACATGATCATGGAGTTGTATAAAATCTATCAAAAACCAACACATTCTCTTCCACATTTGAAACCCAGAAAAACTGAGAGAAATGGGATTGGGAGCTCATGATCTCTGTCCCAAAACGGTAACTGAGTCGCTCACGCGACTCGCCGAGTCATGGCAAAACATGGAGCGAGCCCTAAACGGCGCAGTCTCCGGGAGCTTCGTCGGCCGGTACTTCAAGCTCGACGCCAAAGAGAGCTGTTTCACTAGAGAGCTCCGGGCCGGCACGGCCACATTCCTCACCATGGCCTACATCATCACCGTCAACGCCACCATCATCGCCGATTCCGGCGGCACCTGCTCCGTCTCCGACTGCTCGCCGCCGGCGACCCCGGACTGCACCATGAGCCCCAACGCCGGCTACGAAGCTTGTTTATCGAAGACCAAAAGCGACCTCATCGTCGCGACGATCTTGTCCGCAATGTTCGGGTCCGTTGCGATGGGTGTATTTACCAATCTGCCCTTTGGGCTCGCGCCAGCTATGGGCCCAAACGCTTACTTCACATATAACCTCGTGGGCTTTCATGGGTCCGGCCCAATGTCTTACGGGACGGCTCTCGCCGTCGTGTTGGTGGAAGGGTTGATTTTTCTGGTCATATCGGCCACCGGGCTCCGGTCGAAGCTCGCCCGGCTAATCCCGGGCCCTGTCCGGCTAGCTGGGGCAGCGGGGATCGGGCTTTTCATCGCATTCGTGGGCCTACAGGTCCACCAGGGATTGGGCCTGGTTGGGCCTGACCCATCAACACTAGTGACCATCACAGCTTGTGCTAGAACAGACCCTGAGACAGGGCAGTGCCTTGGGGGCAAAATGGGGAACCCAAAGTTTTGGCTTGGGGTGGTTGGTTTCATCATCACAAGCTATGGGCTCATGAAGGAAGTGAAAGGTAGCATGGTGTATGGGATTGTGTTTGTGACATTAGTTTCATGGGTCAGGGGCACTTCTGTCACATTTTTTCCACACACACCAATTGGTGACACAAGCTACAAGTACTTCCAAAAAGTGGTTGATTTCCACACAATCAAGTCCACTTTAAGAGCTATTGGGTTCAAAGACTTCAATAGAGGCCCAGTTTGGGTGGCCTTGGCCACATTGCTCTATGTGGATGTGTTGTCCACAACAGGCACATTGTACACAATGGCACAGCTAGGAGGGTTTGTGGATGAGAAAGGAGAGTTTGAAGGGGAGTACCAGGCCTACATTGTTGATGCAGGGTCCACCATGGTGGGGTCCGCACTCGGCGTGTCCACCACCGCCACCTACGTGGAGTCCTCGGCCGGGATAAGGGAAGGAGGCCGGACCGGGCTGACCGCGGTCGTGGTAGGGCTCTACTTCTTTTTGTCATTGTTCTTCATCCCATTGTTGAGCAGTGTGCCTCCATGGGCCATTGGGCCTTCTTTGGTGATGGTGGGGGTCATGATGATGAAGGTTGTGAAGGACATCAATTGGGCAAACATTAAAGAGGCTGTGCCTGCATTTGTCACAATGCTTCTCATGCCACTCACTTACTCTATAGCAAATGGGATCATTGGTGGTATTGGGCTCTACTTGGTTCTTGGCTTGTATGACAATGTTGTGGGGGTGGTTAGGCATTTCAATAGTGTGAGGAGGGTGGTGGTGAATGAGCAGAATCAAGTGTCAACGGTTGAAATTATTTGAATGTGTAGACTGTAGATAAGATAGCTTTTTGTATGTGTGCGCGTGCGAGCGTTTAGTAGCAGTGGATGCACAAGCTGCCATGAAAGCTCAACAACACTATGCTTTGGCCGTTTTGGCATGCATTGCTAACAGAGTAATGAAGTAGTTTCTGTTTGTGTTTCTATGAGCATCCACAATGGAACGGAAATTGTAGAAAAAAGTACTTGCATATATTCTCTGAACATCATACACCAAAATTCATGAAGCAAAGCTCCTACAAAATATAGACACGGTCAGTCACTAGCTAGCGATTTTTTACTAAAGTTCCTATGTCGGGTTCTTCTATGATTTAGTGAGCTTTACAAAAAAGACTGCCCAAAATGAAAGCTAAGGTTGATGGTTGATCCTAACTTTCAACAGTACTAACTCTGAATATACCCTCAAACACATTTTCAACTTCGAACACACACTTGTCGCCTACTTGAATGTTGTTTGCCTGACAAAAAGATTCCCACCCGCTACTCAACAATTTGAAATTGAGTCTATCGTGATAGACAGTTGGCCATAATCTTGAAACAGGATCACGAAGGTAAACTACTTTCCTGTCCATAAACAGCCTTTTCTTGTTAGCGGATGGCAAACATTGTGGCAGCTCCTGTGAGAGTGAAGGCAAGGAAAAATTAGTGGACGAGAGAGCAAATTGTACCAGCTCAGTTTGATTCATTAACTTACGAGATAAGGAAGTTTTCTGGTCACCACCACACTGAAGACTGTTGGAGCATTTGGTGATGAAAGACCAACTGAACAATCAGTCTCAGTTTTTACAAGCATGTTAAGCCTCTGACCATGCTCCAACTTAAGGAGCTTTGATTCAACCCCTACATTTAAAAACAATATGCAACTTTTTTGTCGGATGGAAGATGATAATGGATCCCCAATACTGCTTTAAAACAAACAGCATATCTTAAATTAGGCAGATCGCAAATAAAATGTAAGTTACCTGTTTCTTCAATCATGTCCTTGTAACCCCCAACTTTCGGTGCTATTTCCATAGGCTCTGTTTTAACAATCTGCTTAACTTCTCTTTGAATTATCTCTGTATGCTCTCTTTTAACTATTTGTGTAGTTTCACCTATTCAATATAACACTTAATTTAGTGAGATATCATATAAGTTAATAAAACGATTATGAATTATCTCAAAATAAAAACATGGATGTAAGGCTTATTTCAAAAAATCTATGGAAAACGAGAAGATGCACAAACCAGATTGAAAGTTAGGCACCCCTACGGAGATAGGACCTGCGCATAGCACCAATGGTTCAGTTACACTCTGTTGGGAACTCTGATTACATTCAACAAGAGAAGCACCTTTCTTATGAAATCCCTTCACCTGGTCATTTCTAGGTAATGAATCTGCAGAGAGCCCTAGCATTATAAAGAGAGTATGCATATTATAACCATAAAGGACACAAATCTAGATACTATTAACTTAAGAAACTTCCACCACTAACAAAATACGAGGAACTAACTTGAACGTGTATTGTCCCTTTTCTGATAAATCTGGCAAGAAGTTCTAGTTGACATGCATGGCGGTTCGCCTGCATCTTCTGAACTACTGTTTCGACAAGTCATTTCAATATCAGATGCATTTGAGGGTACTATTATTGCCTTGTCCTTTTTATCAACTAAGTCAGCCTCAACTGCAGATCTTAGCAAGTTATCAGCATTCTGAGATCTTTCATCTTCAACAGCCACATCATTGTTTTCCCACGACATCTCAGTGTCAAGGGCATTTGAAAGAGATACTATATCCAGTACATTTTCTTTGTCAGCCAAGTATCCATCAACTGGAGAGCTCAGCAATGTATCATCTTGATGAGACCTTTCATCTTCAACAGGAGAGAAATCATCAGAAATATTTAATATTTTGTGAGCATCTCCCGAACCATTATTTTCCAGAATCATTTCAGTGTCAGGTACATTTGAAGTCACCGCTATATCTGACACATTTTCTTTATGAACTACGGCAACCTCAACTGGAGATCTTAGCAATGTATCAGCATGTTGAGAAGTTCTTTCATCTCCAACTACAACTGCCAATTTATTCTTTTCCGCAACAATAGACTTTTTGTCCCTCATTTCAAATTTAGACAAGTCAATTATGGGACTCACATCTTCTCCTTGTTTGTCTCCCAAATTTCTACCAATCATGTAGAATGGTTCTTCGATGCAATCTGCTCGGTCGTTGCTCTTCTTGTTATATAAAGTGTTCTCAGTTGCTATTGGCGTTTTCCCCGTGTCATTTACCTTTCCCTGATTTTGACTTTTGTCTGCAGCTGATCTCAAAACTCGTTTATTCATAGTACCTTTATCAACTGTGTGACATGGACTCTCTTTGGAATTAGAGCTGCGGGTCCTTGTTCTTTTCCTTTGAGGGCTGTTGCCAGGAAAGTTAACTTGTTCACATGCAGTTGAATTGTAGATCCTAACAGCAAAGTATGATCCTATATGATCGAAAACCACAATATCTCCTACTTGCAGACCGTGAGCTAATACAAAATCATTCCATCCTTGTTGAAAAGCAATGCATTTATCGACTCTGGATATCATTACTTCCCACTGTTGCTGATGCGAATCAACAAGAAGGGTTTTCTGATTAACCAATGCGGACACAGTTGGAGCAAATGCAGGAGGCAAAGGCTGCAGATAAAATACCCAATTAGAAATTTATACCAGCACGAGTAACATCAATATAAAGCATGTTTACTAGTCACAAGTCACAACCATGTGAACAATAAGAGAGCATGTCAGAACTTTACACCACATAACCAAACATTATACTGCAGAATTGTGTAGCCTCTTGTCAAGAAATAATCAGTAAGCGTATACATTTTTAGCAGAAACTGGTCCCTCAATTTAAGCCTTGAACACAACAAACTAAAATCTACTCCACAATTGTTTGACAATGTCGATAACTAGAGCCAATAATTGGTAAAAAGTGCGCATAGCTATTTTCGGGGTCTCGCAAAGGGGATATTCCCAATCCAAAACCGGACCCACTCTAAACCCATCCTGAACCTACAAAGAATGAATAGATTAGCAGAACCACTCAATGGAATAAAACAAAGCTGTCCCATCCCGCTCAAAATCCCATTAGAAACCGTCAAACAGAAGATCCCAAAGAGCAAGAATCTTAATCAAAGGAATGAAAGGATATTGTGTGGTGTATCATACTTTGACCCCTAATTAGTTTTGTTAGTAGATAATTGTATATATCTATACAAACATAATATATTTTGGGGGTAGCTATGATCTCAAACCCCATAAGGCTTTCATGATATTTAACCCGTCCCAAGGATCCAAAACTCACCCACATGTGTCACTCAAGTTGAAACAGACCAGGAACCCAACAAACTAAGTTAATATTATCCACTGGCACCATAGATTATACCATGTAAGTAACTTTGTGGAAGCTGATCACAAAATAAAAATGCAAAGAAATTGCACTGATCATACCATAAATTGTGAACATCGATCACCAATCATGACTTTGAAAAAAGAGAGAGGACGAGGTGGTGATTTATGCTTGCCATGTATCGATAAACATCTCTTGGTACACTCTGCACAAGCTTCAACCTTGTACTCCACCATTTCTTTTAAATAATTTCAACTGCAACAATTTTTTTTTACATGACAACATAAACTAATTACTAAAATGAGTAAAGAAAAGACACAGAAATCAAGAACAACAAAGATCGCAGCAACATTGTGGGATTTCGGGAGAGAGACTCTCATTTGTACATTATTCAAATCCCCATGTCCCTACAGAGAGAGCCATGCATGGCATGCCACAAACTCGCTGTTTGTTTAACGAGAAAACAAATAAATAAATTCACAAAAATCCAAATAAATTAGAAATCAGGACAATGACCTAGCAAGCACACACCTCCAGAACTAAAAAATAATTTCAAGGAACTGTTGGTGATGGAGATGGTTCATGAGCCAAACAGGAGAAGAAATAAAGAAACTTTCGCTGGGTTTTAAAATCAAAAATGTGTTTTCTCTTCCGAGCTGTGATTCGCCGGCACGGGAGAGAGACGATTCAAATTCCACTGTTTCTATTTGCAAACGACGTCGTAATGGAAAATATTGCGGGTCTGGGCTTTATTGTAATTAATTACTGTCGAATCTATGTGCATGTTAAACCGGAATGGGCTATATATCCGGAAATATTTTTAATAACTTTAATTGAACCAACTAATTAGGAATGACAAAAGGGCAGATTTTGCATTCCGCGCCCACATTCCAGTCTCTTTTTCCTCCCCCACCCCATTATTTTTTCCGTCGGGTTCTAGTTCCCTGTGGGGGGAGATACTATTGATGATACACAAAAAATCAAAAGTAAATTGAGTCAATGGTGAGTGGACACGTGGCACT
>JAYMTE010000897.1:0-15248 GCA_036897545.1 Pelargonium fulgidum
ACAGGAATGGTATACAGCAGAGGAGAAAGTCTTATGAAGATGGTGTGTATGGGACAACATGTCCTATTCCACCAGGTAAGAACTTCACCTACATTCTGCAAGTGAAGGATCAAATTGGTAGTTTCTACTACTTTCCTTCCCTTGCATTCCACAAGGCTGCGGGTGGTTTTGGAGGGATCAGAATTCTCAGCAGGCCACGCATCCCTGTTCCCTTTCCGGATCCTGATGGTGATTACACTGTTCTTATTGGAGATTGGTACAAGAAGAATCACACGGTAACTAGATTTTTACATAATGATTTGCTTCACTGTTGTTTCAGTACACTTTGAATTGTTTGTTAACAAACGCTTGACTTCTGGTGCTATTTTGCTAGTTCTATGTCTATTAGCGCAATATTAATCAGTACAACATACAAATTGACTTAAATGATTTGTCATAGTTTTCTATTGCAATGTTTTCATATTTTTTCCATTAATAGTTAATTAATTTCATCATTTAATACTTATCATCGGTCATCAGCTCCTAGAATTGAGTTACAGATGCAACTTGCAATTTGCATAGCGCATTAACTGTCATCTGTGAATGTGGTCTCCACCACCCACAATGGGCAGATTCCTAATTTTGGGATTTAGACTTTGAGACTGGTCATGTACTTTGTGCATGAGATTAATAGAGCACTCATTTAACAAAGGTTCCCCCATTTTGATACGCGTGCCAATAATAATTAGTTAAAGGTGCAATTATAGTCTTTGCACATGGCTGTCTCGAGGACCATTGCTCTAGTTGTTTATAGGGCACCAGTGAACTCGCGTAAACCTGGAGGCCAGATAGGCAAATGATTTTCTTGCAACCAGGAGGGTCCCCTGTCCAGTTGGGGTCCTTTAAAATATCTATTACTGAGAAATCACATGATTAGATTGACCATTGGACTAGCATATGATTTTCCATACATTCATGTTGTGTTTGACAAATTATTTTCGATTCCTAGCTTTCAATTCATGTAGCGAGCCTAATTTAGTAGGAAATTTATGTGTAGGATTTGAAGGCAATTTTGGATAATGGCAATAAGCTACCGTTCCCTGATGCAATCCTCATTAACGGGCGTGGGCCAAATGGTACCCGTGCAAATCTCAACTTTGAGCAAGGTAGCTCTTTTAAACATGTCAAATGGTAACCCACTATATCATTTACTATACTTTTCATGCGTGAAAATAAGCTTCACTTGTATTTATTTTACAGGAAAGACTTACAGGCTCAGGATATCAAATGTGGGGTTGCAGAATTCCCTCAACTTCCGAATTCAAAATCACAAGATGAAGGTGGTGGAGGTGGAGGGTACCCATACACTCCAAACCACCTACTCCTCCCTCGATGTCCATGTTGGCCAGTCCTACTCCGTTCTCGTCACAGCTGATCAGCCTGCACAGGACTACTACATTGTGGTCTCCAGTCGTTTCACTAACCCAGTTCTCACAACCACCGGTGTTCTTCAGTACAGCAACTCTGCTGGTTCAGTTCAAGGCCCACCCCCAGGTGGACCCACCATCCAAATTGACTGGTCTCTCAATCAGGCTCGATCCATCAGGTACTTTTTTTTACAGGCTTAAGTCTTAACCCAGGCCTAATCTTTACATGTCATTGACTGCTTAGTGCTGACTTGTATGCATGTAATGCGACCATTTTCAGGACTAATCTTACGGCAAGTGGACCAAGGCCAAACCCACAAGGCTCGTACCACTATGGTCTCATCAATTTAACCAGGACTATCAAGGTTTCCAATTCTGCTGGGCAGGTCAATGGCAAGCAAAGATATGCTGTAAACAGTGTGTCATTTGTCCCAGCAGACACTCCTCTAAAGGTTGCCGACTTCTTCGGGATTTCAGGAGTCTTCCGAGTTGGAAGCATATCCCCCTCCCCAACTGGTGGTGGAATCTACACCGACACTTCAGTTATGGCTGCAGACTACAGAACATTCGTGGAAATTGTGTTTGAAAATCAAGAAGACATTATACAGAGTTGGCACCTTGATGGCTACTCTTTCTTCGTTGTTGGGTAAGCACATCAACATGAACTCTAGTCTGTGAGCTATTTACGTTTTGTTTTGTTTGGTCTCTTAAAAAATCTTCCAATTGCACGCAGTATGGATGGAGGGTTATGGACCCCAGACAAAAGAAACCAGTACAATCTTCGTGATGCAGTTGCACGTTGCACCACTCAGGTGAGAATTGAGACCCAACCCAATTGCTTTATCAATTTTGTAAAACTAATGCACCAATGCTTGGAACAAGAAATGTGACAACTAAGGTATGGTTTGCGACTGCGTGCAGGTGTACCCTAATTCTTGGACAGCCATTTATCTATCACTAGACAATGTAGGAATGTGGAACTTGAGATCCGAGTTCTGGGCAAGACAGTACCTGGGACAACAATTTTATCTACGCGTTTATACACCTTCAACTTCACTGAGGGATGAGTATCCCATACCGAAGAATGCACTTCTGTGCGGTAGGGCTAGTGGCCGGCGCACACGCCCCCTGTAAATGCCAATGCCAATGTGGCATTGAGCCATTGAAGCATCGAACTGCTTAAAATCCCATCAAGCTTACTAGCTCAGTAGGTGGATGATGGAAGATTAGATTTTGGCTTTTAATTAGTCTTGAGGAATTGAAATGCTCAAGTGAGGCATGTATCATTAGAGTTCTAAAAGACCTCCACTCGAGGTCTCATTCTTTTCTTCCAAAGATTGTATTCGATCTGTTTGTTGTATTATTATGTTCGAGGTCTCATATACAGTTATAATTGTTATATTTATCATAAGTCTAAAATGATTCTCAATTTGGCTCAATGGTTCAGTTCAATAATATTCTGTGGATAATAATTAATTTTTATTCATGTACAAACTCTTTCTCAGTAACTATTAATTGGAAAATTCTAAATGTCATTGTTCATCATCCTAAAAATCTCATTTTTTAAATATGCTGTCATTGCAATTGAGTATATCGCTCTAGTTGATTTATCAGTCCCCTCAAGTTCTAAATGGATGATGAAACCTTGCTCTTTTTGGATTAACCCTCCCTTGGGTGGTTAAAAATTAATACAAGTGATAACTATTTGGGCAACCTAGATTTTACTATTTTAGGAGTGCAACTGCAATGGCCCGAGAACATAAAGGGGGTCGGGTGGGGGTAGCTCGGCAAAAATAGGTTGGATCGATGTTGTCTTGGATGAGTTTTAGGGTTCCAAGTTGAGTCTTTTTAGTTCTAAGTGTGATACTCACGTAATTGCGTTTGAAGATCTTTGATTCTTAAGCGTCAAGTAATAGCTTCCAACTTGAAAAATTCATCTTGCTTCTAGCAGTTAGAAACACAAACGCCTAGACAAATAATACAACAAAATTTAATTTTCGTATTTGTTCGGATTATAATCTTATTTTTTCATTATTTATCAATGGATGATTGTAATACGACTATACATTGGTTTGGCCCCTCGCAAGTCTACGTGCAACTTGTTTTTGATTAAAAAAGAAAAATAGCAAAGAGCAGTACTTTCTTATAAAGAAAGAAATTTGTCTTCAAATTTGCCTGACTTCCCGATAAATAATGTCGTACAAATAGATAATGCGAGTTTATTGCATCTGATGGATCGCTTCAAGATCTACCACTATAGTCATAGGTTTCGTACTGTTCTGACCATCAGGCCCCTCGGTATCATATCAGACGGCTAATTTTTGTTAAGATGGTACGCCTTAGAAGGACACTACACACGATTGCTCACAATCGAACGAAGCCTCCATAACTAGTTTCTGGCGGGATCGAATTGCTTAAAAACCCTAAATTCTCCATTGACGTCCTTCTCTGCACTTCTTTTTCTTCGAGATCAGGTAAGCACTTCGCACATTTCGCCTCTAAGTCACATCCTTAGTATCTGTTAAGTTTCTAATTTGCTAATTGGACCATCCTTTCTCTCATGTGCTCTCGTGAATCTCTGTAACCGAAGCCAGAGCTCTTATTTCGTTTTGATTTGTGGAAAATGGGAGAATGGAAAGAAAGAAGCTTGAGAACACTTTATTGATTAAGCATGCGTTAGGTTTTTCAATTTCGATTAACATAGAGATTGATTTGTGTGCTTTTTATTTCAGATCATTTGTTTGATCGTTCAACTTCGAGATCGTCATTCATGGCGGTATGTTAGAGTCTAATGTAATTTCGTTTTGTGATCAAAGTTTTTAATTTTTTTTTAATGGTCGATATTGGTTTGCCTTGTTACTGTCATGTTTATTGATGTCACTGGTGAATGTGGCAGATTGATAGAATTTTTAAAGATGAAGCTAGCGAAGAAAAGGGAGAGCGCGCCAGGATGGTGAGTATAGTGGCTTGTGTCCATGATGAGTTGCATTCCCATTCTGTATGCTTTAAATTCTGTTCATGCAGAGTTGTGTTTCTATTTGCATTGGTAATATCTAAGTTGGATTTTTTATTATGTTGTAGGCATCTTTTGTTGGTGCAATGGCAATTGCTGACTTGGTCAAGTCTACCTTAGGGCCTAAGGGGATGGTATATTGTGTTTCTTTGTCAGAGTTTTACCAATTTGGAGGATGATGGTGTTTCTATGATTTAAAATCTGCCCTCTGAAGTGTTTCTCTTCATCTTGTATCAGGATAAAATTTTACAATCAACAGGCAGAGGACATGAGGTTACAGTCACCAATGATGGTGCCACCATCTTGAAGTCCCTCCACATTGACAACCCTGCTGCTAAAGTTCTCATTGGTATCCTTATCATAGTTGTTCTCTCTGTTCTATGATGCAGATCATGATTCTTGATTTTTTTTCTTAGTAATGTTACAGTTTTGTGCTGGGTGTGGGTAACTTTTAACCAACTCGTGAGTACCATATAAGTGTGCCCCGTGTATAAATTAAATTGCTGCATATAGTTGTAGCCACAGGTGTTTGATCTTTGTACATGACTGATGGAAATGGTTATGAGATATCAGTTATCCAATTCCTTAGCAATTATGTTAAGACATTTCTAAAGTTCAAGATGATGAAGTCGGCGATGGGACAACTTCTGTTGTTGTTTTGGCTGGTGAGCTTCTAAGGGAGGCAGAAAAGCTGATTTCTGCAAAGATTCACCCAATGACTATAATAGCAGGTACATCTCCAGCTTTTGATAATACGTTGCATTATTCTGCGATGTCTTTATCATCAAAGATGTATTATTATGTAGTTTTTTCTAGACACCTAATGTTATCCCTAGCTTGCATTGGAAAGAATGTCCCCATTTCATTGCTTTTGTATATATTACTGCAGTAACTAGTAAGTGCTGCATTTGAAGGTTGACTCCAAACTTCAAATTGCATTCTTATGGGCTTATTTGGTTTATGTAATGAACTCAAATTGTCTTTTGGCGTAGAGTCATGTCTTGAACTTGATCCTTGTGTTTTAATGAAGCTCCAAATACTTGAAATATTTTCCCCCAAATGTAGGATACTGTTGCAGTCTTGTTTGACCACTGCTTACAAATTAAGATATTCACTTACTTTAATAACTTTGGAGAATGCTTTGGCATTATAGTTGTTTTCGAAACAACTTGGTTGTATTTTGTTTAGAGAGCATTTTCACATGTGAATTGTCCGGCGTTAGTTATGAAATAAATGCTATTGGGCTTATCAATCTACACACCTGTTTAGATTAAATGTTAAGTTGTATTATGCTTTCTGCAAAATTCTTTTGTTGGAAGCTTGGAATTTAACATGCACCTGGATGTAGGAGTTTATTCTATGTTTATTTTGCTGTTTTTACCTTTTTGTTAAATACCTATGACATTCATAATTCTAATGTGGTGGGTTTGAATGGTTAGGCTACAGAATGGCAGCTGAATGCGCAAGAAATGCTTTATTGCAGAAAGTTGTGGATAATAAAGAGGATTCAGGTATGTATTCTGATTTTTTGTTTTCGCCTAAAGGTCGTTGATGCGCCTATTTAACTCATGGGTCAACTAAGCACACTAGGATGATGTCTTATTGCCCACATATTAAGGATGTTGTTCAATTAGTTTAAGTTTGAGTTGAGGAGCTTCAGGTCTTGGGTCCAGGAGGACAAAGCTGGAGGATAAGGTCCTTGGTCTTGAAACATGAGAACACACCGAAGTGGAAACTTAGGTGTACACCCAGCAAATCATCTCGAGGGTTAGTGTCTCGGTGATACCAAGTTTTAGAGTGTTCTAGAGAGAGAACATAAAGTCAAGTTTGGGAATGAATATAAATCATCATTTTCCTCTTACCAAGGAGTGTTTTTTTAGACTTACTAACTAAGGTTGACGATGTGGCCCAAATGATTGGTCGGTAAAAGTGTGGGACCCATCATGGTTTGTGACTTGTCCTTCTGGCACTTCTTTCTTAGGTGTGGGACCCATTCCTCGCTGTCGTTGAGGTTTGCGCTGCAGCAAGGCCTGTTCCTTTGTGCGTTCTGGCTTTGGTGAATACACTCAGTGCCATGGCTTAGACATGTCATTGCGTGACCCTCTTCCTTTGGTGAATTCTTGAGGGGTTGCTTGGAGGTGTTTACTTGTGCAGGGACTCCATGTGGCAAGCTCCCTCAGATGAGCTTCCTTGGGAGAGATTCGCTTCATGACTTGTATGCCGGTTTGGCTTTTTGGGTGTCGATGTGGACATTGGTTCCCCATGTCGGCATTGACTGAATTAGTTTATGAAAAATTAGGTTGCATTAGTCTTGCTGACTTTCTTTTTGTGATTTATCCCTAGCCATACATGTATAGTTTCCCAATTATGTTCAGTCAGATTTTCTTTATAATTCAATGTGTTAAAGAAATCCCTTTGTATCAGTGATGAGCTGACAATTGTGCATGTATAGTGGGCAATTTTTGTTCTGTGTTAAGCTATTCAAATAGCTGATGAGCTTTATCATACTTGATAAATCTGCACTTTCCTCGTCTAGGTCTAATGCTTGACTTGTCTTGATAATGCAGAGAAATTCCGGTCTGACTTGATGAAGATTGCAATGACTACTCTGAGCTCTAAAATTCTTTCACAAGATAAACAACATTTTGGGAAATTGGCTGTTGACGCTGTTATGAGGCTAAAGGTATGCAGTATTTTGCATTGAATGCCTGTAGGTTTGTTGATAGTGTTTCAAAATGCTCTTGGTTAATGGCCCATGTTTAGAAAAGCATTTGTCTGTATGCAGATTGCTGTCTACTCTATGTATTGGAGATTATATTTCAATTTGCTGTTTATTTGTGGGTGCTCGATGGCCTTGTTATGCTGCAGTTGTTAGGGATAAACATGATGTAGTTGTCAAAGCATACACTATCTTCTGATTACTATGTGTGGTCTCTGCCTCTTTTGTATGTTAAATCCTTAATAATTGATATGCTTTAGCATGCATTGCATTGCAGACTTTCTATACTCTAGCCTTAAGGCTACACTTTTTGCTTTCCACAATTGCAAGACCACAAAAAAGCAGCCATTGAAGAGTATTCCAACAATAAAACAACTATTGTTCATTTGATAATGAGGATGAAAAATATAATTTCTATGATATTTAAATTTAAAAACTTTACTTTTGGTTTTAGATCTTTATCGTAAGAATGATGACTACTAGAAGTTGGAACTATTAAAGTTACCCTTGAACTCATTTAGTTGATTTTTTAGTATTGTAATCTATACATAGGCCTGCAATATATATATATATAGTACATATGTGTGCCTTATTTGCAAAAGGTGTGTGCCATGTGCTGTGCCTTAATAACATTGTTTTCTTCACATAATGAAGTATTTATTTAGTCATCGTTTGTTTTATACTTTTATTTCTGTCTCGTATGCTATCCTTCTCAATTGTTTTTATTTTATTTTTACTGACAATGCTGTTTGAAATGCAGGGCAGCACAAACTTGGAGGCCATTCAAATTATTAAGAAGCCTGGTGGATCTCTGAAGGATTCTTTTTTGGATGAAGGGTGGGTTAAATCTTGGCTTAATCTATTGGATCTTTTTTTATTCTGCTCCATGTGCAGCTGCCCATTTTGCATGTACTTGACCAATCTACAGGCTTAGTTATAACTTATAAGTGATTAAAACGTCTTGCTAACTTCTTTGAGTAAATTGTGTTCATCTTTAAGTTCATACTGCTCTGTTGAGCCACATAGTAAAAGATAACTGTTATTGTCAGTGGCATAAGTATAACATATGCTGTAGCATTTAGTTTTGTTTTCCTGACATGAAAATCTTGTTGCATTTTATGTGGAGTATTTCTAAACAGAGACTCATGTGATTCTCAGATTTATTCTTGACAAGAAAATTGGAGTTGGACAACCCAAACGCATTGAAAATGCAAACATATTGGTAGCAAATACTGCAATGGATACAGATAAAGTGAAAATTTATGGGGCACGTGTTCGTGTTGATTCAATGGCTAAAGTTGCTGAGATTGAAGGTGCTGAGAAGGAAAAAATGAGAGAAAAGGTGCTAAAAATTATTAGTCATGGGATAAACTGTTTTGTAAACAGACAGTTGATTTACAATTTCCCAGAGGAACTCTTTGCTGATGCTGGAATACTTGCAATTGAGCATGCCGATTTTGATGGTATTGAGCGACTGGCTCTAGTAACTGGTGGTGAAATTGCATCAACATTTGACAATCCAGAGTCTGTAAAGCTTGGGCATTGCAAGCTTATCGAGGAAATCATGATTGGTGAGGATAGACTGATACATTTTTCTGGGGTTGAATTGGGTCAGGCATGCACTATAGTACTCAGAGGTGCAAGGTAACATGTTCTTGAACATATATTCCTTATAACACTTTCCTCTATGATGATTTTTTCATTTCTTGCATTTCTATTGTTCTTGTCAAGATAATTGTATAAATATCTTTATCGCTTCAGCTTTGGTTCTGTTTTATTTATTTTAATCATTATATTTTATTCTGTTTTTCCTTTGCAGTCATCATGTGCTTGATGAAGCTGAAAGGTCTCTGCATGATGCTTTATGTGTGCTTTCACAGACAGTCAATGACAGCAGGGTTTTGCTTGGAGGTGGATGGCCTGAGATGGTGATGGCCAAGGAGGTGGATGAACTGGCCCGGAAGACTCCCGGGAAGAAATCTCATGCCATTGAAGCATTCTCTCGAGCACTTGTATCCATTCCAACAATCATTGCCGACAATGCTGGTTTGGACAGTGCCGAATTGGTTGCCCAGCTTCGAGCAGAGCACCATAAAGAAGCTTGTAATGCTGGGATTGATGTCATCTCTGGATCTGTAAGCAAAGAAATTTAATATCCTTACATGCATTATACTCTTGCTTTTTCGGATGAAAGGGTTATATATTACAATGCTATATAGATAGAAATACACTCGTACACATGTATGTTTAAGTGTTAATTTTTTATTGATGGTTAAAATACATAGCTTCTTATTCTTTGGGTTCATATTGTTTGTGGCAGGGCGGAGATATGGCAGGGGTGGGGGTCTTTTGAGCATTCAAGGTTAAGCAGGCTGTGTTGCTTTCTGCAACTGAGGCTGCCGAGATGATTCTTCGAGTTGATGAAATCATAACTTGTGCACCGCGTAGGAGGGAAGATAGGATGTGATTTCCTAGAAGATAAACAATTATGTTCATGGGTTTAGTTTATTGTAGGTCACTTGTTTTCTTGGTGTTTCCTATGTTTAAATATTATAGGTTGGATTATATGTAACGGACTTGTAATATTTTGTATTAGAAGAACCAAGAAAATTTTGATCAGCATTTTGTTGGTCCAGTCACTTAGGGGTGTGGCGCCTAAATGGAAGCTTATTCTAATTGTGAAGAAGGTTTTATCTCAACGTTTGTTCTTTCTATTCTATTCTATGAAGTTAATTATGCATTTGTAAATAATATTTTTATGACAAATCAGTGTCTCTAATATTTGCCATTTTGAGACTACACTGCCCCTGCGGCCTGCGGTAAGGATGATTATTTTGGTTAGACTGAATTTTTATTTATAAAGTATAATTTATAATTATTCAAAAATAACAATATGGTCATTTTTATGGATGCTGATCCAATTGATAATAACTCTCTTGTAAAATAATTGACTTTTTTTTTTAAAAAAATTTTATTTTTTAATTCACAATATTAGTTGTTTTAAAAAAATTACAGTGTTTTTTAATATGGTAAAATATTGGTTAATTAAAAAAAGGGTCTAGGAATGGAATTCAGAATTGTTGACTATATGACTGAATTGAGTGGATGTATACATGATTCTAATATCCGTTTGGTCGGAAACGAGGATTACAATCTTAGATTGAAACACCAGTGCAAGTGCAAGTGCAAGTGGTTTGAGTTGATCATCAATTCATGGCTGATAAGTCAGACTTCGATTCCGAGCTCCTTCTTTCCTATCGATTCCCTGAGGTGATCCCTGTTGATTTTTATTTTGCTTCTTTTCTCGTCTCTGTGAATTGTGTATTCATCCCCTCTTTCTGATTCTTTCTCCACTTGTTTTGTTGCACAGACCACATTCACCTATTCCGACAGGTACAGATAATACACTACTTAAGTTGTTGTAATTTCGGTTCTCTTGTGTCCCATTTTTTATTTATTTTATTTTTATATAAACTAAGTGGGCGGTTTTGGACCTTTTGGTACAGAGATGCAGTAGTTTACGCACTGGGTGTCGGAGCATGCGGACGAGATGCTGTCGATCCTGACGAGCTTAAGTATCTTTACCATGAAAATGGCCAGAAACACATTCAGGTTGGGTTTTCTCCTTCTGATCTTTCATATATGCTTTGGCCCCATTCTCTTTTTTTATTTTATTTTATAGATGGTGATGATTTTGATACACTGGATGGTGTTTTCTGTACAACTTTTTACTGGGATTTTGGCCTTTCTTTCTTTGTCCAGATCATCTTGAACCTGGGCAATTATTTTCACTCGACTTGTAAAAGTCAACTGCTTTGTCGTAGGTCAGACAATGTCAAAGTTTGTAACAATGTTAGCTGGAATGTTTTGGTGTAGCGAGTATGAGTGATGGGGTAATGGGTCAATGGAGTTCTAATTACCTTTGAGTTTGGAATGATGATTTATGCTTGTGTAGAACTTGTAAACAATAGTTTCTTTATACGTTGAAGGTAATAAGGTAATTTCACATGCAAAAGATCATCACTTTTTGTGTTAAGTAGAGATTGAACCACCACGATAGTAGAATTGTATTTTAAGGACATTTGATAGGATACCAATCATGTCTTGTAAAGGGACGTATTTTGACATCACAATAAGTACTTGGGATGTATTGCTAACTGTTAGAAAATCGGTTGAGCTTTTGGGATATTCAAATGGATAACAAAATAATATGTATTTGATGAATCTATGGATCATAAATGGTGAAGTTTGCCATATTGAGATTGAGTCACAAACAATCTTCTCCTCCCTGGCCAATTTTGAACTGGAAAATATGCAAAATAAATCATTTCAAAGTTTCTGTACCTCTTCTTTGAGTAGTCATTTATAACTGAATACTCTCATGATATGACCAATAAGTATTGAAGAGATGTACTTGATGTCTATTAAAACTTGAGTTCTGTTTTAGAGCTGGCTCATATTTTTACATATTAGACTACACAGTGCTGTTCAAGTTTTTTTCTTGGTAATCATTTATGTTCCTCCATCCTGAGAAATTGTAAATTCCTTGCATTTCATCTACAGCATGTGTATCCCTTGAAAAATGTGATGGATACAATGTTTTCTTGAAAGAGTTTAGGTGATGCTTCAAAAAAATGTGTAATATCCTCAAGATACAGAGATGAACAACAGTCAACAGTCAATATTTATGTCTTTCATCTTATAAATGGCTCATGTCCAAAAAAATGCACATTGATTATTTAAGTCAGCATATATAACAATTATTGGAAGAAGAGATGGTGCTCCCATTAAATTTTCCTATAATATATGCTTTTGTTACACTCGGTATCTGAATTTCTGAGGAATACTTTAATGTAGAAGAAAGATGACATGCATCTACTCGTGATATTTAATTAGCATTGATTGACATGGAAATTGTAGTTTGCACATACGTAGTGTTAACTTGAAGCTTCCTTAGGTGTTGCCAACATTTGCTGCACTTTTTTCGCATGAATCTGTACCAGAAGGTCTTGATCTGCCAGGGTTTAAGTAAGCACTCAACACATCTCATAATTGCTAAGGTTCACTTCCCATTTTGATTTTGAAAGGCTTTTTTACGCCATCCAATGTTCTATTACATATAATCTCTTATCTATATACTATTTAATTTATGTTTTTGTTTAGTGTACCTGAACAAACTGATTTTGTGGTATTTTTTTTCTTAACAGATTTGATCGACGTCTTCTCTTGCACGGATCACAATACATAGAACTCTATAAACCATTACCCTCTAGTGGTTGTGTAAGGCTTCTGATCAAAAGTATTTTTAATTTTTTTCCTAATGCAGTTCAGTGCAAATCAGTTCTGTTTCATAATATTAAGATCAATTGATGACTAAGAGTCAATTAATCATTCAAGGTGAAGGGAGAGTCATGCTACTAAATAAATGTGATAATAGTGAGATATAGACTAAAATAACACACTACACTCCACAGGCAATAGCAGATGGTGCTGAACGCCAAATGTGGTTAACTAAGAAGTATCATTTGCTGAATATAATATGTTTAATAAAAAGGAAGATGATGCTATTTTCCAAAGAGAGGAGAATTAACTTGGAACCAACATGGATAGAATTATTAGTGAGAAGTCGTCTCAATGTTCCCCATGAAGCTGTGGATTCCATTATCAATGTGTTAAACAGTGGTGCATGTTGACATGACCACATCTAAACGTGAGGTCACTGAGTATAATTTTGGTGTAGCATACTTTAACATACAGATTCTTGCTATAGAACATTTGGTGCCTAATTCATACATATGCAACATTAAATAAATTATACAGAGTATCTAATCTGATTAAGATTTCTAAGTTGATAATTTCTCCTTTGCATGACTTTAAATTAGACATATATGTTTTTTTCTTATAGTTTATATGTTTTCCTCAAGCTATGCTGAATTTCATCCTTGTTTAATTTATGGTGCAGATACAAAATAAAGTAAGTATAGCAGGATTGCATGACAAAGGTTTGTTTCGTTTTATTTACTCATGAAACAACTAGAACATTTATGCATGCACAAAGGGGCCTAGTTTGAGGTTTATATGCCAGTAACTCTTTCCATATTGTATGTTAATGGGATTCAAGTCAACTCACATGTAAAGTTAGTACGGATGAGTTAGGTATCTTTGCTCGCTTTTCACAAGCAGAAATATAATTTTGTTTCATGAAATTTAGAGTTTATGTATTAATATGAAATTCGCTTCTACTCTTTAAGATGTACAAAAGAAGTATAAAATTTCAAAAGTATGTGATGTTGCTTGTAGTTTTCGTACCAATTTTGTGTCTGTTTGATTTTATTTTGATTTGAATTAAGGTAGCTATGCTCTCATAGACACTATATTTTTTGTCAATCTATTTCAGGTAAAGCTGCTGTTCTTGAGATGGAAAGCAAAAATTATGACAAAGAATCTGGTGAATTAATATGCATGAATCGGTGCGTTCTCTTTTAAAAAGAATCTGATCTATTATTGCCTCTTTTGCTCAGATAAGATCTTTATCCTGCAGGGTAACTGGTTTTCTGCGTGGTGCTGGTGGCTTTTCAAAATCATCTCGCCCATTTTCCTACTCAAACTATCCGACCAACCAGGTTCCAGCTATAAAAATCCCGAAGGACCAACCTTTCGCGGTGTTTGAGGATTGCACCCAACCATCACAGGTAGCCTTTATAAGCTGTTGATGGGACTATAATTATAAATCGTTTCATATGGCGCTTTAACGTTCAGTTATTGTATTCTATATAATCAACAGCCTACCAATATATATATTTATAATTAAGCTACAATTAAGTTTTCTTTGGCAGTGAATATTGATTTAAACTAAGGATGATTGCTGTTACAGCATAATCTGAGGCCTCTGAATGTATTTCTCTTAGATTTTCTGTAGAATATTGACTCTTTTACAATCTCTTACAGGCGTTGCTGTACAGACTATCTGGTGACTATAATCCTCTGCATTCAGATCCTATGTTTGCAAAAATAGCAGGGTTCGCACTCTACTTAATCCCAAACTGAATTATTCGCAAACCTGTGTTTCATTTTGGGATAACTGTATAATATAAAAGTGCATTTTTTCTTATTTGCACTGTACAAAATGGTAACCTCAGGCTATTGGTTCCAAGTTCCAACCAATTTGCTGGAGAATATCATAGTTAACTGCAATCCAGAATGATGTTGAAAGTTAGAACACAATAGTTCTATTCAAATTAAGTGCCTTTGAAATTAGTTTCCTTTAGTTTGAAGATTGAAGACATCCAATGGAATTATATAGCACGCATTGTATTTGAAACGAATCTGTACTGAAAATGATTCTGCTCTTTCTTAGGATTTTATGAATTGACTTTTGCTGGTTTGAATTTTCTTGTTGCGGTTATGGTCACATTCTCTATAGCTAAATTATTTATTTTTAAATGTACCGAAGCATTCCTGATTTAATTTTGTTTTATCATGTGTTAAAGATTTTCACGTCCAATACTGCATGGGCGGTGCACGCTTGGGTTTGCAGTTAGGGCGATCATCAAATGCATCTGCAAGGGAGACCCGAATATGGTAAAAAACATATCAGGTCGATTCCTTTTACATGTGTACCCTGGCGAAACTTTAGTTACTGAAATGTGGCTAGAAGGCTCGAGGTATAATTTCCTTTTCCGTCTAAAGTAAAAGCATCTATTTGTTGTGGATTGGTCATTCAAATGCATTCTAAATCGAAAATTGTTATTTGGCTGCAGGGTCATATACCAGACGAAGGTGAAAGACAGAAACCGGGCTGTGCTTTCTGGCTTTGTGGATCTCCGTCCACCACATTCACCACTGTAAAGCTTGGCAAGAGCAATAAGCTTTCAGTTTCTATGTTATTGTCTAAACAATGTTACCTTAACAATATAGACTATATACAGTATGTTGAGTCAATAAGAGAGGCCTTTGAAATACAGCATTGTTTCTATACAGTCCATTTGAAAAGTTAGGGACTATTTTAACTTGACTTTCTCTTAAAATAAGTACTCCCTCCGTCCCAAAATGAGTGTCATATTTGTCTAAATTTTTTGTCTCAAAATGAGTGTCTTGTTTATATTTTTAG
>JAYMTE010000898.1:0-15241 GCA_036897545.1 Pelargonium fulgidum
CTCAATAATCATTATTCAATAGAAAATAGAGTTCCTAGCATTTCAATTCTGGAACACACCATTCATAGTAAAATCCCATAACTTCTAGCACTTCAAAAATCAAACATGCCTTAATCTCACAAATCAGTTGTTTCTCACAACATAAGAAATCCATCACAAACCCACAAACTCAATTCTGACATACCCACGTACCGCGAGCTTCTCCAAGAAGTGTCCGTCACCACCAGCACCACCGATCTAACATGGGTCGCGACGACCGGTTCCGACGAACAATGCTGCAAAGGAATCTCGATGACAGACAAGAGCTTGAACGGTGCAAAAGAAGAAGATTTCAAAAATGAGTACCTGACCCTAATATACGAGAGCATTTGAGTTAAAAAAAGGTGCCTCTAAGGATATGCACCACCGCCTGCATGTCAGCTGCTGAAGACGTGTTGCAGGCAAAAGAAAAGGAAAGACGAAGAAGTAGGAAGGTCTGACCAAAACGGTGCATTTCAAATAGATATGGTATCGGAAGTGACGTGGCGGTAAGTAACATGATATAACCGGTTAATAAGATTAAAATAAGAAAATGGTAAAGTTTAAGAGCCAAAACAAAATAATCGACTATGTTATGAGGCTTGTCTGCTCTTAAACTGAACCTCATGAATCCACACTTACGTTTGAATAGTGGAGCCAATTCTGGGGTCCACCTACTAATGATGCACCTCAGCTACATGGGATCCGAACACCGTGAACCCCTTTCCCGCGTTTGCGTTTCGCCCAAATCCATGGCATTTCAAATCAAATACAAAACCTAATTTGTCTGCACAGTGTTACCGATTCGGATTGGAAGAGGAATACGATGAAGAGCAGCGACACATTCAAGGGCTCGAGTGTGTTCATGTCGCGGAACCTGGTGCCGCCCGAAATCTTCGACGCCCTCCACGACGCTCTCAAGCTCAACGGAGCCGATGTCTTACTCTGCTGCGACCCTTCCCGCAATGGCCCTAACGATTACCACATCATCTCCTCTCCCGAGCACGTAATCACTGTTCCAACTTCACTTTCTTGTGATTTTGTCATTTTTCTTTTAGTTCTGAGTTGGAATCTTGGTTTTGCAGGAGAAATTCGAGGATCTTAGAGCTAAGGGCTGTAATTTGCTTGGTATGGTTTCAACATTGTGATGCTCTTGTTGTTGTTGAGCTCAAGGGATGTGAATCTGCAGCTTAATCGGCTAGGATTCACTTCATGTTTCTACCATTTTTGAAATTCATGTCAATTTGCAGCTTAATTTCTTTTAAAATTCATGTTACTTTGCAGCTTAATTTGCTACTGCGTACTTTTTTTTTACCACTGAATGGTGCGCTTGATATGATTTTGAATGTTAATATTCTTTTTATTATTTTTATAAATTTGCTGCATTTATTACTTTTTTTTCTCTGTCTTATTGGTCTTATTATTAATTCTTTTTAAAGTAGTTCACTTCGTGTACTATTTATGAGTTCATTTGAAATATATATGGATCTATGGTTGTTAAGTGGAAAATGTTAAAAGAAAAGAACAGAAGAAAATGTTAAATGATTTCTTTTCTTAAAAAAATTTCCCCTAAGTGTTGGCTTTGCTTAATTTTGGCATTCCATGAAGTGAAGCTTCTCCATACGTTTCTCTGTAGTCTTTCTGATGACCCTTTCCTATATGCTTGCTTGGTCACACCGTTTCAGTGGTACCTTTTTTCATTGTGGAACCTAAAGTAAGAGGGCAGTTTTAAGAAGTCATGAACCATGTGGGATGGATGGCTGAATTAGTGCTTTACTCATAGTTGTCTTCATGCTGATTTTGATACATGTTTGAATTTTTGAGCAGGTCCTCATTGTGTTCTAACTTGTGCCAAAGAACATCGAGCTCTTCCGAAAGAAGGCTTCACTTGTTGCCTTGCACTGGATGGTGTCAAAGTACTTGCATCTGGTTTTGAGATGGATGAAAAGGTACTAAGTCTGTGATGCATCATTTCTGAACTTGTGACTATTCTGTTGGTTCATTTAGTTATTTATCTCCCTTTCTACTCTTCATGATTGAATGGTGTTGCAGAGCTGGTACATAATATTTTGTTTTCCCCTTGATATGGAAGTGTAAATGTCACCTTAAATATAGCAGTTAGTCGTCTTGAATGTAAGGCTAAGCTTGCTTTGGCTGATATGAAAATCCGAAATGAAATCTAACTTAATATACCAAAATTATGAAAAAACTAGTGACATTGATCTCCTTATCAGTAGATAAATAGAGAATTTACTTAACAACAATATAAGATCACATATGCAAATTGTATCTGCACACATCGGGGGTGATCTTGCAGGTTTGCATATCTCAAATTGTCCATGGCCACCCGGCTTGCTCAGCAGACCACACGCCGTGCATTCTTTATTATACCCACATCTTCTTTCTTTTGATTGATGTTTCATTCCCAAGCCTTTCCTTTCTCTAATTGTCTCATTTTTACATGTTTCCTTCAAAATACACCCAAACTTTTCCAAGTGCATCATATCATGAAAATGCGACAAAAACTACTAAAAGTCAAAGAAAACGGGTTCAAATTCGGTGTAAGCTCAAGAAGCATGCATAAATGTATGTTTTATTCGCACCTAACAATGCCAGCTGCCAAGGCCAACCACTATCTGCATTATATCCAGCTGAAGGATTAAATGTTGCCATGCTTACCAGATAATAAAATTTGGTGGTTAGATGCGAGACATTTGTTCTCAACTTGGACAAAACTGAATATGTAGCTAATTACAACTTAATCTTCTTTTCCTACTCTTATTTTATACTTATTTTAAAAACAAAGTGTATGTTGCCGTCCTTGATATATATCTCTTGCTACTCTCTACATTCACATCAAAAAAAAAATAAAAAAGAAGGAATCATTCTAATGCATATAGCTGTTTTGCAGGTTAAGATAGGAAAGTTGGTCACTGGAATGGGGGGAGTGTTGCATACAAAAGCAACTATGGATGTTAGCTTTGTCATTGTAAAGAATGTCTCGGCTGCAAAGTACAAGGTTGCTTTCTTTTTACTTTTCAATAGAAGGTTTAATCTTTTAAATTTTATGTTATACTAGGAGATGTTACGTAATTGTATTGGCCTTTTCCTATGCATTACCCATTAATATTTGACTGGGAAGTGCGGTTCAGAAGTTGCTTCACTCTTTTCATAAAATTTCCATTACTTCTGCAATTTAATTTGGGGATAATTTTGGTGATGTTTATGCAAATTTTGTCACTGAGATTGCAATGCTTGTGATTAACTGCCAAGTGCCAATCAGAATAATAGTACATGCTAATGCACAAAAGTCAGAACTGGTTTCCACTAATGCTGTAGACATTTGGAGCATTTTCTTTGCCTTTAATTATATATTGTCAATCTTGGTGTAAGACAACCACTGATTTTTCCAATTGATATTCTCTAGCACAGTGGGCTTCAAATATTCTGAAGAAGCCCATTGTCACTGTGAACTGGTTATACCAATGCTGGAACGAGCATCGTGTTGTTCCTCAGGAGTCATTCAAGGTTCTTCCATTTTATGGGCTGACAATTTGTGTTACTAGAATTCGAGCAGGTAAGATGGTTGCTTTGAGTAGATATGGTATTATTTATCATATGCCCTTTTTCTTTTCAGAAGAAAAGTACAACTGCTTCCTTGTGTGATGTGTATGTGCTTTGTTCCTTCCAGACGAGCGGAAGGAGGTTGAAAAGCTTATCATACACAATGGAGGGAAGTATTCTGCTGAACTGACTAGGAAGTGCACTCATTTGATATCTGATATATCCTTTATACGGTTCCTTAAGAGAAAGGGAGTTTGGTTTTGTTAAATTGTTCAACACAAGTTTGCTTCTTTGGAAAAATTTTATTTACAAGAAGTAATAGATTTAGGCTGCTGTATTTTCCTTGATGTCTATTTTTAGAACATTATGCTTCATCAGGGGCTATATGAAAAGTTAAGCTAATCTAGTTGGACTTGATAGTGCTTGGCTAAGGGGTTTGGTGGTGAATGTTTGTCATAGAAATGCCAATTTTGGGCTACTAAATACTTGGTCTAGGTTGGACACTGTATTAAGTTTTCTCCGGTGCATCTAGTTGGACTTGATAGTGCCTGGCTAAGGGGTTTGGTGGTGAATGCTTGCCGTCTGATCAAACGGTGGATGGAAGTGGTCCAAGTACTTTCCTAGTCAAACTAGTAAATGTATAGTATCATTTGATGTTGGAACTGTTTGTGGCATTGCTCAAACTTCACTCTCTGTTATATTAGATTTCTGCAAGGTCCTGCTTTGCATACTGATTACATTTTTGTGTTGCTTGTTGGTAAGCATGTTTTTCTTCTAAAATCTTCTCTTAACAAGATCTATTAATCACCTTTTACAATGTGTTTGCTTATTTATTTTGTTGTTTTTAAATGTTGGGTTAGTTAAGAAACAATTGTATTCTTGACTTGCCATAAGCTCCTGAAGGTGACAAATATAAGGTTGCTCAGAGGTGGGGCAACATTCATATTGTATCTCGGAAATGGTTTGATCAATCTATTGCAAGAAGAGGTAATTTTAAGTTACTACTATTTTTATTTGATGGAACGTAATCTTTTATATTTTCGTTCTTACTTGGTTCTATGTATAATATTTGACCTTTAGTATCTTTCTTCATGTATAGCATGTCTTAGTGAGGAGTTGTATCCTGTTCAGGGTGGTTCTATATCTTTAATGAAAACAGTAAGGGCAATCCCCCAACATAGCCAAGGAAAGTGCATAGGAAATTCACAACCTGCCGCGTCCTCAGTTGCTGATTCATATGTTCCAGCTATTCCTTGTGATGTATTCACAGATCCAGATTTGGAAGCTACTGTTTCTCAGAATATGTCTTCAACGTTCTCAGATGCTCCTGTTTTCACCAATGAGGGGGATGATCAAGTGGCAACAATGCAACCCAGAAATGAATTAAATCTTGATGGTTGTGTTGCTGATGATTCCGAAACCGAAGAAAATGATGATTTGTACTTGTCAGACTGTCGAATATTCCTTGTTGGTTTTGAAGCTTGTGAAATGCGCAAACTAGTGAATATGGTGCGTCAAGGAGGGGGCTCTAGGTATATGTCGTCCAATGAAAAATTGACACACATAATAGTTGGAACTCCTTCAGAGATGTAAGTTATTCTAGTTTCATGCACTTCATGGTATTTTGTGTTGCATTCAATTTTGTATGTCTCTTCACATTACGCTTAACCAAGATTTACTGACTAGGGGTAAGCATTTGTATCTAGATAACCTACCCGAACAGGAAACAATATTTATTATTATTTAGGTTATTTCAGTTTTATTGTTGTTGTTGTTGTTGGGATAGTTATACATTTTAACAGATTTGCAACCCCTTTCCAATGACTGCATCAGATTTAAAGTCTGATAATGTCCGTGTTTGTGTGTGTACACTGTTAGTATCTTTTATCTGAATTATCAAGCTGATCATTGTGATAAGGGTATCATACTCCCTTTTTTGGCATTGCTGCTTCTCTCTCATGCTTGTGTAATGTACCAGTGAAAAAAGAGAGGTAAGGAGCCTTGCTGCTTTGGGTGTAATTTATGTGGTTAACACCACATGGCTCGAAGATTGTGATCGTGAAAAGAAAGAAGTTCCTGTTGCCCAGAGGCACATTGCTAGTAATTTGCTTCTTCCAAAAGGTTCGCTACTTATTTTGTGAATCGGATGCCGGTGTTCAAGTTCGATGTAAATTGTTTTATACATTTGTGTTATTTGTTTCATGGTGACATATTCATCATGTCACTGGTACGGCTGCTTCTTTGTGAGTTTGGAGTCAGTGACTAATACACTTTTTGCATATCTTTTTTTCTTTCCACAGCTCATCTAAGCCTGACATCTGACAAGTTACTAGAGAATACAAACTCGGGAAAACCAGAAATCTGCAGAAATGTGGAAGCAACAGTGAGATTGAATAACAAAAGTCTATCTTCTGTTGCAGATGATAAAAGTAAAGTTCAGTTGAAGATGCAACATGAATCCAATATTCAGAATAGGACGTCATCAGCTGTATTTTCGGGGAGGAGATTCCGTTTTTCAAATTCCTTTCCTGAAGATAGGGTAAGTTGTTCAGTTGTTGAATTACTCTGAATAAGCTAAACTTCTTGTGCATCATTTTGGTATAGAGATACCATCTTTTGCAGCTTGGACCGTAGCCTGATTTTCATAAAGTTGAATGACGCGCCTAATGGTTTTAGGCCATTGTAAGTTGTTTCATTTGAAATTGCATTGTGATAGTTGTTGACCAATAATATACTAGGAATTAATGGGCTATTCATTTTAGAAGTAGGATTAGGATGAGCAACCTGAACATGAAAACATGGCACAAAGGCTAAGCCTACTTTTGATAAAGTTAATTGATTGTGCCCAGTAGTTTTATGCCATAATATATTGTTCCACTGGAAATTGCATTGCGATTTTTTTAGTAGATCCATAGTCGACGCTCATTATGCCAAACAAATGGTAGATTATTGTTATAGTATGCTAAACAAATGTTTGATTATTTGTGTCAGAAGTAGGGTTGACATTTCAAATTGAGTTGGCTACTTAGCTTAGATTTGTCTTTTGAACTAGTGAACTAAGAGTTAACCCTTTTAGCATTAAATGATTACTATATCAGTGTATAGTTTAAATCTTTTTTATTTTCTTCTCTTTTCTTTCAATACTGTTTTATGGGGTCGCAGGCTGTTGTAATCTTGGATGAGTGGAGTATTTTACCTAAATTAGACAAGCCAAGTGGTGCCTAGTAAAATGTGTTCAGGAATTGTGATACTAATATATGTCTTGTCTATTTATAATTGTGGAATTTGAATATAGTTTTTATGTGTTTGTTTTATTTATTTATTTTTATTTATTTGTATTTTTATAGTGAGCCTTAATGCAATGGTAAGGTTGCTTCCTTCTGACCTTGAGATCATGGGTTTGAGTCAGGAAATAATCTCTACTAAAGCCTAGTAAGGCTGTGTACATAAATAACTATCTCGGCTACACCAGCCTGAACTATTTGAAGCTGTCTTGGTAATTATGTGGTCAAACTGATTGATTTCTATTATCTATATTTGATGTCCTTGAGAAGAACTCAACTGGGTTACAATCAGTGGTATGGTCGAAAGGAAAGATGACCAGTATGTTGTGTATGGACTTAGAGTAGAATAATTTATAACTACTACTTAACACACACACACTTTAGGCTCACAAAATTGTATATTATAAGATTCAAAGTTTATATTTGACAGTAGCTGAGTTGAATTGAATTATGTGTTTGTATGTTCAGTGGAGCTTCTTTATCTAGCAGCTTAGGCCTTTGAATGGGAACATAAAAAAGAGAAGTATGAGAGAAGATTTGCTTCTCTTGGCCCTTACATATTGGTGCCAAGCAAATCGTTCAAAACCTGCGAATGAGTTGGAGTCTTTAAGTGCCCCTCATGGATTTTTGCGGGGTTTGAAATCGCTTCTTACACTAGTTGACCCCCTTCACCTGAGAGTATCGGCCTCTGGATTGAAAACTTATCAATGAACATGGAGCAGGGTTGCGTAGAAGATATAAAAGTGTTTTACAGGGGCACCTACATCTAAATGTTCATGCAAGAGACACTTTAGTAATGAGATACATACTTATAGTCCTAGATCATCAGAAGTAATTACATCCTTATCAATCCCAAAAATTAACTCAATCAGTAATTGGTTCATAAGCTATACACCTTTATTTATTCCCAGGCTTATAGCTTGATTATCAAATGCTAAAAGAAAGCATCTAAGGAAGAATTATGTCACTAAAAGAGAAATATGTTACATATACGGTAATGGATTTTAACTTTCAAATCTGATTTACCTTTGACACATAAGAAATTGATTAAGCTTTTATAATTATGGAATATATTATATTCCATAGCCATCAGGTGATCGGAAAAGTGAACAGTTATCATCCATCTATGTAGACGTCTCAATATCATTGTTGTGTTTCTATATTGATGATCTTGATGTTATCTATGTTGATTGTCAAGTTTGCATCACAAAACATCAATCAAGTCTAAGATGTGTTCGGGCAGTGCCAAAAAAACATTTAAAATGTACATTTGTTAATTATAGTTGTTCTGTTTGGTCCCAAGTATTTATAACTGTAATTTTATGTTTTATCTGTTTAGAGAGCTGAAATTGTGCAATGGGTAAATCAAGGAGGAGGAGAGGTGGTGGATGATCATGTTATACAGAATGTAAACTTTACAATCGAGTGTCATGGTGTGATACACAAGTATGCTGATGTTTCAAAAACTACTTTTGTATCCACTCACTGGATTCGGTCTTGTTTAGAGGTACATGTGACTAAACATTCTCTTTTTTCATCACATATGCTTATTGATTCTTCTTAACTTTTATATGTATATGGACCATGCTCCGTGGACACCAACATAAGCGCTGTGTTTGACATAGACGTGGGTGTCTGAACAGAAACTCCAGTAATTGAGCACAAGGACAGGGTCCTATCTGTATTATCTTTGAGTTTACTACTGAAACACGTGTGATATAATATAGATTATTTATGTGTGTGTGTGTTTGGATGCAAAAGAGTTATGGATAGTACTCCTCCTCTGTTCCAGATTGGATCTCAAACTTTCCTTTTTAATTTGTCCCCCAAAAGAATGTGACATTCATAATGTCAAAATGTTAAAAATTCCAGCTTTCCAAACATTAAGTCATAACAAAGGTGTATCTTCAAGTTATCTCACTTGTGATATCTAATTATGGTACTCAGGAGAAAAAATGTGAAGTGGATTGAGCCTTGGCATGAATTATATTTTGTTTCTGTCTGTTTTGTCAAAATGCTCCCCTATTTGGGAGAGAGGAAGTGACAGAATTACTAACAGGCAACTATATGTCAGCTTATTGATAAAATTGCATAATATCCTAAATAATGCATTGTTTTAGAAGTAGGGTCAAAATGAGAGTTGGACTTGAGTAGACAAGTGTATCATGGCCTTAAAAATCTGATGTGCCAAGTCTTCAATAGGAGTATGGTTATATACTTGCAAACTGGATGATATTATTGGTTGATGTACACTTCTCAAGTCTCTGTGTTTTCATTGTTTGGGTTATTAAGACTGCCATAAGCTGCTCCTTAATTGAGAATTCAGTTAATGTACGGTTTACCCATTCATGTGGTATGGTAGGCAAGAGAGAAAAGACTTCACCCTGTAGTTGATTGACCTTGGGAAGAGAGCAAAGAAGAAAAATAGGCAGATTTTTATTTTATTTTTAGAACTGTCTGCTACAGGCCCTTCAAAATTTTCATTGCACCCTCAGTGAATTGGAGAGAATATAATGTGGAAGTGTTGGATAACTGTTTACTACTATGCATCAATATTTAGAGTAGGACTCTGTGTGATTTTTTCTCGTCCTCTCTTTCTTCCATTTATTAGAATAGCAGGCTAGATGAGGAACCAGATAAAGCGCATTTTACTTTTTCTCTAATGGAAATAAAGAACATGGAGATTAAGAGCATTGATTGGCATTTGAAGTATTTCTAGAACATCATTTTGAGTTAGAAACATGTGCCTTTTACTTCAAGGATTAACTTCATAACCGCAACAAGTTGGTTTACCCATTCTGCTATAGTTGAATTATCTTTACTTGTTACTAATAGCATCGTTCTTTTTGCCTTCTGTTCTCATGGGAATATATTTTACTTCCCCCTTACTAACAATTGCTAATGGAACAAAACATTGGTGTTGAAGGATGGATGCTTGCTGGATGTTGGTAGTCACATTCTCTATTCTCCACTTCCCTGCCAGATACCATTCCATGGGTTTGAAAGATTTCGGTTTTGTGTTTCACAGTACGAAGAGAAAGATAGATTGCTACTAAAAAATTTGTGCTTTGTCCTTGGTGCTAAATTAGTGGAAAAACTGACAAAAAAGATCACACATCTGCTCTGCAAGTTTGCCGATGGACCAAAATACAAAGCAGCTTGTAAATGGGGAATAAAATCAATTACATCGGAATGGCTATATGAATGTGTTAGGCAGGTATATCTATAATTCTCTATTTTTTTGCTGCACTTCCTAAATCTTCATGTACCTTCTTTAATGAACTGATAATGTGCTATATACTTACATACAATCACACGTTTTGGCAGAATAAAGTTGTTTCTGTGGAATCATTTTGTCCAAAAGAAGTTACTCCTCAAGATAGAGAATCAGGTTTGTGCACTATGACCCAGTTTCCTACGCAAGCTATTCGACTGATATCCGGAGAAAATTCATCTCAGTTTCTGAGTCAATCAGAAGAGCTGAAGACCACACAAAGTCAAGTAACAGTTAATAGAAATAACAGCCTTAGGGATGAAGCAAATCAATCAAGTGGCTGTAGTAAAAAGACAAGACTTCTAGAAGTTGAAGAGCACAATGACCTGTTTTTATCTGAAACACATCAAAATTATCCTGCTTGTAATATAAGTTCCACAAAAAATGACTTATCAAAAGATGCTGGAGAAGTTTCTCATATCGTTCCTGATGTAGCTGCTGCTATCGAGGACTTGCTGGAGCAGACAAGTAAGGTAAAAATACTACTTATGATTCTGTGATGCTCCATAAATGTTCTGCGAAGTTTCATCAGTTCTCTCACTTTCATTGTTTATTGTATTAAGATTCAAGACCTCAAATCACCGTGGAGTACTGCGTGCGATAAAACTGTATCCTTGAATACTCTAATATATCTTTCGTATCTACTTTATGTTGGAGTATTTGCATTGGTTTCATTCCTTAATGGTTTACAGGTCTACTCGTCTGATTGTTCCATCCTTGGTCAAGAACAATCAGATTCTTACTCTCTCAGTGGGTGGTTAAACAGGTGATCTTTTTATGTTCTTTTAATTCTACAGATTTTGCGAATGAAAAGACTTGCTATAGTGTAGTTACATATAATAATTATTGTTTCTTTCTTTAGAGTAGTTCATAGATAGTTTATATCTATATGTAGTTCTACACTTGCTATCATATTTCAGTTTCTACCTTTTAGTTTTTGCTCTGCCATGTAATTAATTATTTCAGCTGGGCATCATAGAAACCTAGATGCTTGCTGGATGCCTGAACATGGGAGTTGAGTAACGAAAATCAAATTCTTAGCTGCACAACATTGGGTTAATCTTTGGAGCTGACTACTCTGAAAAGATGTGCTTTGGTGATTTTGCAAATTAGGTTTTGCAGAGTGCTCACTACTTAACACATGATATGACCAACATTTTCTCAACTTGAAAGGAATTAGTTCTCTGTAAACCAATGAGATTCCTGTTTTATACAAGATTGCATATTGGACTCATATTTGAAAATGAGTTCAATAAAAAAGAACTACCTACCTTTCATTCTCACTTGTGTAAATAAAAATAAGAAGGCATATTCATTTCTCTGCCAAGTATGCATATTTTGACTTTATTTTGTGTTTATTTGTTTGTCATTGATTTTGCTTGTTTTATCTTTCAGAGCAGAGAAAAAAGATGAGATATGCAATCCTAAAGGTGTAGGTGCAGGCATATATGATGGTTTTAGTGAAACACAAACTGACTCTCAGGTATGAGCTCATACTTGATATATCCTAAATTGTTATATGATGGATCTGTCATGAGTGGCTGCAGTATTGAAGATTGAATCTATTGAAGGGCTGTGCTTGTGTCACTTGGATTTTAAGCCACATTCGTTGCTCATGAAGTTATCAATTACAGTGACCTTGTTACTTGTTGGTATGTAGGTTGTTGTGTATGAAGAAGATTTATCAGGTCGGCAGATGATAATTGACAGAGTTAAAACGCGAAGTAGCCTGACCTAATGTAAAATGGAAATGATTAGAGATTGAAAATTTTAAATTTCACTCAACTTGTATATGCTGGAGAAAATAATCATTTCAGATGGGGCTTTTCACTCAACATGGACTGGGAAAAAAGAGAGCTGAAGATATCGCACCCGCCAGCCATCTTGAATCTCCAACCGTGTATTCATTTCTCACGTTGTTAGATTGAAAGTATACAGAATTTAATCAAAAAGTTTTTGTTTTGGATGGTAGTATTTGAAGATCGGACAACGATTTTAACAAGTTATTTGTATAAATTGTAGCGGGAAATTATTCAAGATTGTAGATTATTAAGTAACATGTAATTTGTTGCTATCATAACAGGAATTGGTATTGTGAACAAGGATACAAGTTGGGTGAAGTTGTAAAAATGCAGAAAGGGTCTTTGTTATATTGATTTACATTCCTATTTTGGAATTTCTCAACAGATAGATGTGAAGTGAGATATTGAGTATAAATTGAACCACACAATTTGGTGTTTGGGATCGATTATACATCATTGTGGATATAATATGCTTCATTATGATGATTGTTTGCCAATATGAAACAGTTTAGTTGAAATAGTATACTTTTACATAACTACTCTATTTCATTTACAATTACAAAGATATGCTTATGAAATTTTTGATACTTGGAATTTCAGGTAATAAATTGTCTATGTCTAGCTATAGCCTATAGGTACTACTTATAGCCTATAGGTACTACTACTAAACCACTACTGTCTTCACTTATAGTTATTGTTTTAAACTAATTTTCAAGTCATTGAACTAAAAATAAGTGAATAAATGAAGCATATAGTAACTATATAAAAATGAGACATGGTATGTAGTCAAATAATCTCATTCTATTGGTCAATTGTAAAACAATTTGTAGAGTTTCCCCAAAACCAGAGACCTGAATTCTTACAATGGTAGCTTCCAATTGGGAGCAGTATTTTCAACATACTGGTTCGAGAAATGAAAATTGCAATATCAATGACTGTTTAGACTTCTACGTCAGACCTTCCACACTTCATTTTTGCTTTTCTGCAGCCTGTTCATCAACCAAGAAAAGTAAGAAGCAAAGAACTAAGAAAATTAAATAATATGTACACCAGATTATTGCATATGGTTGTTGAATTCATAGGTCAAACCTTTTGTAGTTTCTTTAGAACAGCATCTTCAAATGCTTGATAACCGGCCCCGACCAGATTTCTATCCGGTTCTGCTGACTTCTGGACGCTTGGAGATTCAGTTGCCATAGCTGGTTGTAGAGGTAAAACTAGCAAAGGATTAGAAAGATCACCAGACACAGTTCCCGTTGCAGCAACCTGTTAAAAAACCAAACACGAGATAAGTAATCAGTGAATAATTCCAAAGTGAAATATTTGAAACGAGATGACAGATTCAAAACTATAACAAACAACTCACAGCTGCCTCTTTGTTTGCCATTACAACTAGCGCTGAACCTCTCTTCTTGGAACTCTTGATTACCACATCTTCAACCTCGCCAAACTTTGAGAATAGTTCCGTTAGCCTCTCAGCAGTATAGTCATTACCAACCTTTTCCCACGACACCTTGAGCACCTTCTCCTTATCTAATCCAACACCACTAGTACCCATAGTCTCCTTTCCTTCTGTTGTCTCTCTTTTTGAAGCAGATGTTGCAGTAGCCCCTTTATTAGCATGCATTGCACGGATTCTTGCAATTTCTTCTTTCAACTTCCTAGCAATCATCTCTTCTTCATCTCGAGCTTTTGCAGTAGGGTCAGCAGCAAAAGCAGCCCGCTCTCTTTCTTCAAGATCAGAGACCATCTTCCTCCGCTTGGAATCTTGTTTTGATTGGCGCAATACCTTCTCAAGCTTAACACGTAGAAGATCATCAAAGAGTTTTCTGGCCTTGTCATCCTTGAGAATCTCATATGACGACTTCAACCTTTGGAAGTTTGCATGTGCATTTGGATCATCTGGCCTTTTGTCCGGATGTAATTCCAAAGCTTTTGCTCTATATGCCTTTGAGATCTCTTTCTCAGAAAGCTTGGCTCCTACCTCACCGGATGGCAGCCCAAGAACATTGTAATGATCCACATCAATATCCATATCTTTCAGACTGTATTGCTCCTAAAATTCAAAGTAAAGAACAAAGAATATTGTTAACTTGTCTTAAAATTTCCAAAAAAGAGGACTATCAATGCCTAAAGCTCAAATTGTTCTTAGATGCAAAATAAATTCCAGCCCAAACAATTGTAAAATAATGAAATAAACTATTATTGCAAAGCACTGCCATTACTCATTGTTCAAAGACAGCTTGTAATGGAAATCTTCAATACTGTTTAAAGATCAAATAAAAATGACTATTGCGGTGTTGACATGATAGAAACAAAACAAATTCTTTGATCACAAACTAATAAAGCAAAAAGAATAAAAAAACAAATTAACAGAATATACAGCTAAAAAATGGTAAAATTCTGGAAAAAAACAGAAACTAAAAACCCAGAATGATTAATAATGCAAGGCCCAAGGAACCTAATTGATGTTCATCATATACAGCTCCAATACAAAGCTCAGACAAGAATACACGGATTTGAAGCTCTCAATGACTTGGAAAATGCATTCATGTTCTAGCACAAACACACCAAGTAACTCAACACACATCAAATATGAGGTGTCTAGAATTCATGTTCGTCGCAATTTCTTCTTAGGACTACATATTTTGGTACTTACAACATAAGATGACATTTTATTATTTTAACCTTCAAATCCATGACAAACTTCAACTTTAGCCATTTAAAACTTAAGGAACTGGAAAATTCAAAACCTTCAAGCTTCCAGCACCCTAAATTTCATTAGCTTGTGAGGTTTCCACACATTTGAATTTTCTAGTGCATATATGTAAGTTAAGAATTTATTTTAACAATTTCCATCTCACACAATTTACTCAAATTGAAATATAAATTTGCAAAATTAACTTCATAGGAAAAATCAAACTTCATAGGTGCAAAATCAAAAGCTTAAAATTTAGATCAACAAAACCCCAAATAAAGTTCTTATTCAAACCCCACAACCACAGCTGTAAATTCTAAATCCAAAAAAATCTCAAATCAAGTTCAAACCCCAAAATTAACACCCAACCAATTCAGAATAAGAAAAAAACACCAAAAAAATATGAAAGAGCCCTAACAATACATGATGTCTCTACCTCTGTACGACTGTTGCAGGCGGCTCCGGCGAAGTGGAGGAGCTCCGGCGCTGCTCGCGGAGGAACGCCGACGGTGCTTGCGGTGGGAGCGAAGTGAGAAGGAGCTCCGGCGTTTTGGGTTTAGGCTGATTTATCAATCAAATACGGCTTCATATATGATTTCAT
>JAYMTE010000899.1:0-15239 GCA_036897545.1 Pelargonium fulgidum
GAAAAATGGCAGATTCAAAAGTAAAAAAATTTTTTTGTAATTCTTTTGTTGTTGATTCTACTATCTCATTGTCTCTAAGTCTCTTGGTTGTATATAGTTGAGTTATCATTTCAAATGTATCCTTTACCCTATTATGCTGTCTTCAGCAGCTATATTTAATGTCACTGGTATAGCTCTATATAATGTCTAATGTAGATCCCTATGACCTACCTTACTTTTACCGGGTGTCTTGTCTTTTTTGAATATATATATATATATTTGGTCGCATCTTCAACATTGGGTAACAAATATTCTTTTAATTGAAATCTTTAATTTGTGAGAGGTCTCTTCCTGTTTATACTTTCTAGATCAGTTTATATGCAGACATCATATCATCATCGTCATAGTAATTATGTTTCTGAGTGACTTGTGGATGTATTGAGGATATCTATCAGATTTTTGCTGTTTATTATGAGAAAGGAATCTTTTCAATGCGATTTTGAAAGGAGTCTTCACTGTCCTGACTCTATGTAATCTACATGCTTGTGCAATTTAGGTCAGTGATGACGAAATTGAAGCTGTTCTTCCTGCTGCTGCTTATACTCTTGCGAAGACCAACATGCATTTGGTACATAGTGGGTATGGTCACGATGTGTTGATATTCTATATTGTGGAGTTCCATAAAAGCGTCATCTCATGGTTCCCCTTCTGATATCATTTGTTCCACTCATTGTTTCTTCCTATCAGATTTTGTTATACAGCACGGGGAGGATTTTGCTACTCTTTAGATGACGTATTTGATCTTGGCGCACGCAAAGGTCTCATCCTTATCTACAATATTGTTGTTATTTTTTTTACGAGCTTAATGAACCATTAGATATGGTCATATTTGATTTTTGTTTTTCAATGAAATTCAAGCTTTACCTTCTCTACTAGCTCCATTGCTTCTAGGAAGGGCAATTCAGTAATTTGATTTTTGTATTTGGTTCTTCAACCTACATAACTTAATGGAGTCCCCTTCTCTTAGCAAGAAGAAGAAGAAGAAAGAAAAGCAAGCTTTATCCTTTTGGTTTTTCAAGACGAAATGTTGCTTGGCATGCCCAGAACATTGAAGCTAGTTTGCAAATGTAAATTTTGTATTAAATCCACCACAAGAATAACTAAACCTTTTCCTAAACTACGATGTTATTATTAAGTCCCCTGTCACTTTAATTAGATGGCACTGCAGATGCAAGGGAAAATTCTACGGACAGGCATTACATTAAATGCAATCCCATGTTCTAAACACTTGCATCTGCATGCTTGGTTGCTCTTGCATGAAGTTGAAATACGATTAACCTCAACCAAAAAAGGATACCCATGCTAGAACAACTTTTAAGGAAAATTACCCCATGTATTTGCCTCACAAATCTTGTTCTTTCATCTTTGTTGAAGCTAAGTGAAGTCTCCTCCCTTGCTTCTCCTATATTCTCTCTGTCTCTCTCTATCTGACGCGCACTTTAATCTATTTTTGCTTGATCATCATTGCATATAAACTTCTAAGTTTGTCTTTTAATTCCATCTTAGTTTTCTTGAGCTTTTATTTCCCCTGCATCTCTTTCAGAATTGCTTCTCTGAATGGAGAATTTAATATCCGGCTAGAAAAGAAAAGACGTGCTTAACTTTTATCAGATTGTCTCTTTATATTTAGATGACCAAGTTTCTTCTTCCATTAGGTACTCAATTATTAAGTTTCTGTTTTTTGACGGCTTTATCATTATACTATTATCTCTGTCTTATAAATCCGTTTCAGTTTGATATTCAATCTTTTTTCCTCTCCTAAGTATTATATTAGATAGTAATGTAACATAATGATGTTTCAATTATGCAGATGATGACGAAGATACAGAAGCCATAGAAGTTGCATGCTTCCAACAGGTAATTTGGTAGCTTCTATTTTGCTTATAGTTTCACTTAATCTTAGAGGAGACAATAGTTTTATAGTAGTTAATAGTAAAAATTGCATTAAAATGGTGTGCACAAGTGCATGAGGTTTTCTAGGAAAGACCCGACTACATTTATATGAGAATTTTTTCTCACATCTTTGAAATGTTTTGAAAATCCTCCCTTAGTCACCTGATGAAATAAGAAACTTAGGAGAAGAAGCCTGTCTGTTTATCTAATCAACGTGTAATCTTAACAATGTTTCAAAATGTAAGACGACAATCAAAAGAACCGGCATATTAATTTGTTCATAGCAATGAACCATTATTGATCTTTTAGCTGATTCGAACCAAATAAAAAAAAAATTTGAAGGAAGGAATCAATTAGTAAATATTATTCTTTTATATCCTCTGTATTTGGTTTATAGGCATTTATTTATCTGTTATAGCTATTATAAATTCATGAAATATAGTTCCTTTGCCATGCATGTGTTGGTATGTCTACATGAGTTGAATGATTTTAATCTACAATTCCACTGCCAGTAATCCTAAGAATTCTTTTGTTGCAGGATGGTGTAAATTACATTATTTACAAACCAGTCAATCCACTTACTTTTATCGCTGTTAAGGTAACTTCTCTCATCTTTTATGCAAAATGGAGGAAATTAGCTGTTGATTAATATTCAAGGAGAGCCATTTGAAAATCTAGAACTTGTTGCTGCCTGCATGCTTTCCAGGACTACTGAGTTCCATATATTAAGAGCTATGTAGTTGGTTTTGAATACTAGGGTTGCTATCTGGCTCGGAACTGCTTAATTTTCTATTTTGCTTGTGCAGGATAAAAGTGGAACTTATCAAATTGCTAACAATGTAAGCAATGTGCAACCTACTTCAATTCTTTTCACAATTGTTTATTGTCAATTTTTCATTGTATTTTGTATGGTGCAAGATAGTTGATTTTAGTCTGATTTAAGGGGACGTTGGGTTACAGAAAAATGTTTAAGCCTTCCCACCCTCCCCCATAATATATTCAATTATACGACCTGCACTCTGGCTAGAAATGATAAATTTTTATTGGGAAAGAGCGGCCAGCAGGGTTTTCTGTTCCCCCAGACTTTGTACCATTCCTTATCACTCTAGCAATTTAGATGCTTGTACATACCCCTACAGACCTTACGGGCTAGTTAGCTTGTGTCTTTTGCAGCCAAGCTATGGACTTGGATAATGAAACTTACCGCTCCCTCCTTCCCAAAATAACTATACATTTTTCGTCTATTATGACCAACACACATCTGGGGACGAAGCATAGGACTATATCCATTTTGACACTAACAATGTAATGTCATCAAATTATTATCCGTACTTGCAGACCTCCCGTCCTAAATATTTGGAGTTGTATTTTGTCAGTCCAATTGAAACTAGCTAAAAGTAAGTAAGCGCAGTGTATTCTGTTGCTTTGCATGCCCTTATTTTCTTGATGGCATGGGAACTTTCTACTCACTGAAGAATTTCCCCGCATGATCATATGTTTGTCTAGATGTTACTATCGCTTTTGGATCTTAAAGTGAATGTGCTGAGAGGAAATCTAAATGGTTAATTTATGTTCTATTCTTGAAAAAACAGGCGCTCCTAGAGGACCCTGCCACTGTAAGCGCCATGGATGAAGAGACTAGATTTATTTCCTTGATGGTATGTGACTCCCTTATATTCCTATTCCTATTTCGTATATCTATCTCAGAGAGAGCCTGGATTAAGCAAATTAACCAACTTTGTTGATTGTTTCGCTTTTGTTATTCAGCAAGACGAAGAGGCTGCTCGTTTTGAGTCAATGCTAGGGACATTATTGTAATTGCAAAGTTGGCCAGTTTGTACGGATTTGTCTCAGCACAGCAACAAATGTTAACCATGTTGGAGGCTTGGAGCTCAGCTAGCTACTGTTAATTGCAACTGTTCAAGTAACATTAATCTTTCGCGGTTTCTCCATATTTTTGCTGTGCACTATAAATTTTGTTTGCATCACGCGAATTCATGTAGGGAATTGTTTAGATTGTATGTGGAAAATGAAATGTACCTATTACGAGCATGACCTTACTTGTTCATTAGATGATAGTAATCGAACCGAACCAATTGGTCTGGTTTGGTATTTCTTTTTTTCTAGAAATTAGTTTGGTTATTTCTTATATGTCATGTTTGTCTATTATATTTTGAATTTGTTCCTACTAATATTTAGAGTTATTTAATATAGCCCATAATGCTAGAATTTTTATTTATTAAACTTGTACTAAACATTTAAGTTTTAGAATTTCTCCAAATTCAAAATACTAGTAGAAAAAGGAAAACAAATCCTACCTTGAATAGCAAGTAACTTAATCACCTGTGATTGTACATATATAAATACTCAGCAACCCCATCGACTCTTCAATATCAGTCTCTTTCTGTTGCTTGGAGTGTTCACAATCCTTGGATCACCAATCAATTCAAGGTCGCTACTTGCACAACAACAAACATGAAGAAAGTTGGAGAGAGTGTTGTGTTCGGACTGAGAGGAGGGAGCATGATAAAGGTGAAGACGCTGACAGGAAAAGAGATAGAGATCGACATTGAGCTCACAGACACCATTGATCGGATAAAGGAGAGGGTGGAGGAGAAGGAGGGGATTCCGCCGCCGCAGCAGCGGCTCATCTACGCCGGGAAGCAGATGGCGGACAACAAGACGGCCAAGGACTACAATGTTGAGGGAGGCTCTGTGCTTCACCTTGTGCTTGCTCTTAGGGGTGGCTCTACTTCTACTGCATTTTAGTTCCAATTACACATTAGTACTATATTTAGTACTGGAGTATAACACTATTCACATGAAGTTGTGTTATTGAGTTTTTATTTTTATTTTTTATGTGCAAGTTGAAAATAAAGGCAATGTTAAGGCTTGTGTATTATTTAATCGTTATGAATCAATATATTTTCTTAATTGTAAAACGTAAGACATGTATTTCAATACAAAGGGGTGGAGCACGATCTATTAATTTATAAAAAATAAAAACATATATAAAAGTTGGTGTGCGAAAATTTCAAGCAAATTAAGTGTTTAAAGCGGTCGCGGAGGACATCCCTATCATAAGAACACAATCCTAGAAATGGAAATCACAATTCACACAAAAAAATAGTGCAAAGATGGACACAATAACTATTAAAGAGGCCGAAAAGCTCGAGTAAACCAAATCGGATCTAATACATGAAACGACCTCTTGATCGTTTAGCTCAAAGACAAACCACCTCCCAACATTTACTTCCCACCACTTCAACACTGTCCAAAACGGCAGCGCTTTCGCCAATCTCTCGCATCCTTCCCCGAACATGAACAACACCCTCTACCAACACACTTACCGGTCCCACTTGACCCTTCAGTTGACAAATTCAAATACGATATGGAACGAACTTGGACACGAAAAGTTACAATATTTTACTATATTCAGTATACTATTCTAGTTTCACGATTGACCTACAATCGGTAAATTTAAATGAAATATCGATCAACCTTACTTTTATCATGAAATTACAAAGTCAATCGTGAAGATAATATTATGCCAACCAATAAACATTGTTACGTTATACTTTTGGTCAAAATAGAGGTTAGTGCACTAATTCACTAATGCAATATTTCATCACTATCAAGACATGTTGGACCAAACGGTTGATAAGAACTCAGATTCGAGCCTCATTGCCAACGGTATGTGTCGAATTAATGGGTTTAAGGGGAAAACTAACAAATAACTCAAGTGACGCCCCCACGTGAGATGAAAAACTCTTACATTTATAGATCTGTTATTCCATCACTGCATCCCTAAAATTTACAAAATATGTAACATCATTTTAACCGGAGACAAACTAAACAAATGATTGGATTCTGTCCGAAAATCAGATAAAAAAACATGTTGATCTAATCGCAGGCCCACACCATAATATATAGCAATACAATCGTCAATCGCATCGCATGACCTTGGTCAACACTCGCACTCTCTACTTCGTCTAGGGTTGATCTGAGGTACGCCTCTTCGTTCTATTCACTCATTTGATCATTTTAATTCTTATTTACTTGCCTATCTTTTTAGCTTTTGAGGTTTCCATGCTAATAATTTAACTTCTGTTTGGTTACCAAGAAAGTTGAGATAACACTTTGGTGGTTTTCATTTTTCACTCTAATTTGTTTGGAGTTTGGGTTTTAATTTTATGTTCTTTAGTGGAAAGTACTTAAATGGTTGTCTCCATCACTTTATACATGTGATTTGTGAAATGAAGGATTTCACTGAAACTAATGTATGTAAGCTACTGATGTTTTTAATTTAGAGGTCACAAGAGTAAAAAAAGAAGTTATTTTACTGAGAATATGGGAAGAAGGAAGATGATTTTATATGTTAGTTAGCACTTTCTCAGCTAAGAGCTTTTTATGCAACTTGTAGTTGTAGATGCAACTGAAATTTGGTTATAATGTCATTTAGGTTGTGTTTGGGAACATGGATTTTATTTGAATTTTTGGATTTGAAATGTTGTATTTCATATACAAATGTAGTGTTTGGTAAATCATAGAATTTCAAATGACAAGGTAATAGTTGTCATTTGAAATCTCATGTTCTAATCATGTTTTGAATGTTATTGAATTTGACTCAAATCCAAATCCAAATTCTTTGAGTTTCCAAACACTTCATTTGTCTCAAATCCAGACACACCATTATATTAGTTCATTTTCAACTCTATTGGATTGGGTAAATACATTGATTATTGGGGGCCTGATAGATCCACTTGTTTGCCCTTTACTTCCGGTGACTAACAATTACCTCCCTTTGAGACTGAAACAATTGGTTGTGAAATTTGTGGTAAAACTTTTAGAATTGCATTTCAAATTGATTTTGTGTACGGGTATGGTCCTTATGGTTTTTCCAAACATATCTGATTGATGTAATTTGGTTGTTCTGCAACCAAAGCCTTTGGATCTGGTTCTTCTATTACTAGTATGTGTTGCTATCATAATATAACATGGTTATTATAACATTGCATATTGTTTTGTATAGATCACATAGCACTATGGTGAAGGCCGTTGTAGTTCTCAGCAGTAGTGAGGGTGTCAGTGGAACTATCCATTTCTCTCAAGAAGGAGATGGTGAGCTCAAATTCTGTTTAATCTGTCATACCATACATTTCATTATTGTCCTATTAAAAACCCCACTTCCAACACATTTTGCAGGTCCAACTACAGTAACTGGAAGCCTTAAAGGGCTTAAGCCTGGTCATCATGGCTTCCATGTCCATGCTCTTGGAGACACAACGAATGGATGCCTTTCAACTGGTACGGTCCAAGGACAGTAATGTGTTCTTTATATTCTTAAGTGGTTGGGACTGGGAGAAAAGTCGAGGACCTACTCTTATTTTATATACGAGTCTCAATTTGGTCTGATGAATATTATAGGTCCGCATTTTAATCCTGCTGGCAAAGAGCATGGTGCCCCTGAAGACGAGAATCGTCATGCCGGTGATTTGGGCAATGTGAATGTTGGTGAAGATGGTATGTCTTTGTTCATGTTATCATCATCGTGACCTTTATGTGTATTTTATGGTTTTTGTAGTCTAGGCTACTACTTTTTGTATACATATATTTTATTTCTGCCAAATTTGTCTTCCCTATTTGTCTTCAATTAAAATTTCTGTCTTTTGTCATAAAATTTATCTTCTATGTCTTCCCTAAAATTGTGAACATTTTGTTCTGTACTGCCCTTAAATTTGCTTATTATTCATATTTTAATTGTTATTAGCCGAGCTGTTAATTAACATGTACATTTTGTTAGATTATGATGATTGATGTTCAGTTTTTAAATAATTGCTCCCAACACTCTTGGCTTGTGGTTCAGGTACTGCTGAATTCACAATTGTTGACAAACAGGTTTCTGTTCTTTCCCTCTTTATTTTGGGTCTATATTTTTCTTGTATACATGAACATCAAACTGAACCAGAGCTTTTTATATTTTTACTCTACAGATTCCTCTTACGGGACCAAATTCCATTATTGGAAGAGCTGTTGTTGTCCATGGAGATCCTGATGATCTTGGCAAGGGTAATCTTCATCACCTTTGATGCTGTCATCTAAACTTTTTGGGATGGCAATTGGTTAAGGAAGTGAGCTGTTGTAGTTGATCGTAACAGTTGACTGTAAGAAGTATAATTATCACCAACTGATTATGTCTCTCAATCAAAGAGACCATCATGTGACTAAGTGGTTGTCCTATTTTTTTTTTTATATACTAGCAATGTGTTAAGTTGACACCAATTTGAATGTGGCTAAATTTTTTTAACACGTTGAAATTTAGGTTTTGCCTTGGTCCTGAACCTCAGAAGTTAGCTTAATAATATCAAGGCCATTGCACCTCTTTTAATTTAGGGTAGTTGATTGGCCGGTTTGTCTGGAGAGCCGAGAGGCAAGTTCCACAACATCTTGCTGGGGTGATCTTGATTTGCTAGAAACCATATATATGAATTTTTTTATAGTTTTTCTTGTCATTTCTCTTCATTCTTTTTACTCTGATTTTGGACAAGAGACTTAGTGCAGTGCTTGTGTTATGAGATGTTCCCAGCAGAACAATATTAGTAATAGTAATAATAATTTGCATGTTTACTATGCTAGAAAAGCTATTAGAAATCACTTGATTACTTTATCATTCTAATTTTCTCAATTAACCTTGCGATATTTCTTGCTTCTTTTGTCAGGGGGGCATGAACTTAGCAAATCCACTGGAAATGCTGGTGGCAGAGTTGCTTGCGGTAAGTGAATTGTGAATGTAATGTGAATTAACTGAACCATTTGAACAAAGTCAACCCGACTTGAAACGATTTTTAGACTTGTTGGTTCTTTTGTTCCCACGAAAGATTTCACTTGGCTGAAAAAAGGTTTTCCATAACTTCCATTTAACCTTGCATATTGAATGTGATCCATCTTTGTTTGTGCGCAACTTTTTGCAGGTATTATCGGGTTGCAAGGATGAATTGCCAGCTAGCGGATAAAAGATGCGATGATGATTTGAAATGCAAGTGAACTCCTTGAATAAAGAACAAATCTCGTTGCATGTTTTGTTGGATTTAATTGTGATATCAAATAGCATGTTATGTTGCCACTTTCATTTTGGGGGTTTTTCTTTGTAATTTTCGCATATTTTTGTTTTGTTCAAACCTACTAACGCATGTCAAAAAATTACGCATGTAAAAAACACGCATCAACTCATGCGCATCCTCTTTCATGAATTTACAAGTCAAACTCGCTAGAGAATATCATTTTATTATTGCTCGAATAAATTTGTAGATGCGTAGATTGAATAACCTTTAGTAGTGACTAAAGGATCCTCTCCAATAAACAGAGATATTGGAGTGGAAGCTATTTGGACCAAACATATGGGCCTAGTCCAAATTAGTTTCCCATGAAAGCCCAAGGCAATAAATTCATTTTTTGTTTGGGCCAAGCCTCTAGGCCTAGTTCACATCAGTTTTTCTGTCCCAAGAGAGCCCAACCCATTATAACCGAAACCAACAACCCGACCCGATATTGAACTCACGTCTCTCTGACTCTAACTCTGATTTACCACTGGTACAGTTCAAGTCTTCTTCTTTCTTCTCTCTCACCCACCACTGATCCGATCTCCATTTCTAGGGTTCTTAAACTTCTCCATTTCCTTCACTTACTATGATCTATCTCCCATGAACTCTCACATGAGCCTCCGATCTCTCTCTCTGCCCCTTCTTCTTCTCCTCCTTCTCTCCCTCAACACTCTCCTAGTCACTTCATGGAAGAAGGACGAGTTCAGGAACTGTAACCAAACCCCCTTCTGCAAGCGCGCCCGAGCTCGCAAACCCGGTTCCTGCCCTCTCTCCGTCCACGATGTCTCCATCGTCGACGGCGACCTCTCCGCCAAGCTCCTCCCCGACGTTCAGGATCAGCCTAGTTCTCCTCTGATCCTCACTCTCTCTGTCTACCAAGATGGCATCCTCCGTCTCAAGATCGACGAGGACTCTTCGTTGGACCCGCCTAAGAAGCGATTCGAGGTCCCTGATGTTGTTGTGCCTGAGTTTCTTGCTAAGAAGCTCTGGCTTCAGCGGTTTTCTACTGAGACGATCGGCGCCGACGCGACTCCGTCGTCGGTTATTTACTTGTCCGATGGATACGAGGCTGTTCTCAGGCACAATCCGTTCGAGATCTTCGTGCGGGAGAAAGGGGGAGATCGCGTTCTGTCCATGAACTCGCATGGTTTGTTCGATTTCGAGCAATTGAGGGTTAAGCAGGAAGGGGACGATTGGGAGGAGAAGTTTCGCGGCCACACTGATACGAGGCCGTACGGTCCGCAGTCGATTAGCTTCGATGTATCGTTCTACAGGGCTGATTTCGTGTATGGGATACCAGAACATGCGACGAGTCTTGCTTTGAAGGCTACAAAGGGACCAGGAGTCGAAGATTCGGAACCGTACAGGTTGTTTAATCTGGATGTTTTTGAGTATATTCATGATTCGCCTTTTGGGATTTATGGGGCCATACCATTCATGCTCTCGCACGGCAAGGCTAGAGGCACTTCTGGGTTTTTCTGGTTAAATGCAGCTGAAATGCAGATTGATGTTCTTGGTTCCGGGTGGGATGCAGATTCTGGGATTGTGCTGCCTTCGTCTGAGAACAGGATTGATTCGTTATGGATGAGCGAGGCGGGGATTGTGGACACATTCTTTTTTGTTGGTCCGGGTCCAAAGGATGTAGTTAGGCAGTATACTAGTGTCACTGGCAAGCCATCAATGCCTCAGCTGTTTGCTACAGCTTACCACCAATGTAGATGGAATTATAGGGATGAGGAGGATGTGAAACAAGTTGATTCCAAGTTTGATGAGCATGACATTCCTTATGATGTTTTGTGGCTTGATATTTAGCATACAGATGGGAAGAAGTATTTTACATGGGATAGAATGCTTTTTCCTAATCCGGAAGAGATGCAGAAGAAATTGGCTGTAAAGGGCAGGCACATGGTCACTATTGTGGATCCTCATATTAAGCGGGACGATTCATATTATATTCACAAGGAGGCCTCACAGAAGGGATATTATGTAAAAGATGCCACCGGCAAGGATTTTGATGGGTGGTGCTGGCCAGGTTCATCTTCTTATCTAGATATGGTGAACCCTGAGATCAGGTCATGGTGGGCTGAGAAGTTCTCTTACGAGAATTATGTTGGCTCAACTCCCTCTTTGTACATTTGGAATGATATGAATGAGCCTTCTGTCTTCAATGGTCCAGAGGTGTGGTTATTTTCTATTGTTCTTTTCATTTTGTTTTATGATTTTCCTCCTAGATGAGATCTTTATTGCTTTATTTCATATCATTCTTCATTCTTCATTTCTGTGCTAATTCATCAAAGACATGCTTAGTGATTGAATAACTTTGAGTATAACAGGGAAATAGTTCCTTGTCTATTTATATGTTATAGGGCACTGTAGAACTAGTATAATTTTAAGTTCATAGAGGAATATCTGTGTTAGATATTTCACTTTTGACCGTGGAATTAAACTGTAAGGTTGTGCATGGCTCTTTTAACATTACCAGTGCTGTATGCAAACATAAGTCTAACAAAAGAACAGGACTTCTGCATTGGCCCAGCTCTTCAGTTGCCTAACTAGTCATTTTGTTTGTTGGAATATAAGAGAAAATATAATTGATCTTAATATGAGCACATTGGAGAGCCTATATATAGGCTTGATGGTCAAACTATCATGATAACGAATATTTTAAGTCTTTTTGCCCAACTTAGCTTTGTTCACTTCAATTTTACCTTTCTTTTGTAGGTTTATACCGTGATGTAGGATTTTTTTTGGAACATAGAGTTTTGAATCTATGTGAAAAGTTTGAGAAGTTGATCTGTTTCCAAAGGAATATCATGGGGGAGGGATTGCCTTCTATGCCCACAGGGTTCCTTAGCTTTCAGATAAGTCCATTGCCCCATTTGATCTAGAGAATAACCCCAAATACTGGTAATTAGAATGCTTAGAATTAAAAAAAAAAAATCTAGAACTTTCTTGAATGGGGAAGTGTGTATGTGTCTGCACATGGTTCCTTACTTTTAGGATGAGATCCATTGTCCCATTTGAAACAGAGAATAACTTCAAATACAGGCATTTAGAAGGCTTAGAAAAATTCTGTAACTTGCTCGAATCTACAGAAACTCGACACTCTAATTTGCACCTAAACAAGTCATTCCGAAGGGAATTAGGTTTAAAATTTAAAACCAATGTGGAACATCTTTCTCTACCGCGTGAGGGAACAATTTGTTCTCATTATGGATCTAGAGTCAAAACTCCTGAAATTGAGGGGCACATCTGCAACCAATTTCCAAAAAATGAATTGAACCCATTTCCACAGTTCCTTGCCTGTCACCTTATTAAGTTGCCCCAAATCTTTGGCGATAAATGAACGCTGCATGTAATGTAAAACTTTCCTTTGCATCCCTTACTTCCATTATGCTCATGGATATGATATACTTCCTAGAAGGCATTTGACAAAGCTAGAAAACCATATCAACTAGGTATATTGAGGCCGGTGATACAGCTAACTTCGGTGAGTGAAAATATTGATATTTTATGAACATTTTTAGGTTTAAAAGGAAGCCAAGACTGAATCAATTCCTAAAGGTGATTAAAGATAACTAACTAAGCCTTGAACTGAACTGAATTCCAGACATCCCCTCTAACTTGTAAGAAGTTAGTTATCATCTCTATGTATGGAAAGAAAATGGTGTAGGCCAAAATTCGACCTATATATTACACTAGTATATTATCATTGAACAGTAGGGTAGTAATCCAATCCCGGCAAAGTGGCAAGTGAAATAAGAACTGAGTGCTGGCTTGGAACTTCTGGAGCATTGTGAAGTTAGCTGATTATGGTACTGCTGATAAATGATATTAGTAATTTTAGTAACACTTTATGACTTTAGCCTTGGGTGATAATATTTGTATGGGTATGGAACTACTTCATAGGGGGCAACACTCAACAAATTGCACAAATTTTCCAACCAGATTTGTTGCTCTGATGGGATTTCAAGGGTATATTGACTGTTGAGTTATTTTCAAAATTCACATGAAAAATATGGGTTGTTGGGTTATTTGTGTTTATGCATTTAAGGGATACCAAGATTTCTTACTGTAGGAACTCCAAGTCGAATGCATGATCTGTTGTGATTGTATCTGTCTTTAACTAACATATGTACTTTCTTTTTTTCTGTTTCCAGGTGACCATGCCTAGAGATGCTTTACATTATGGAGGTGTGGAACATCGAGAGCTACATAATGCCTATGGGTACTATTTTCACATGGGTACAGCGGATGGGCTAATAAAGCGAAGTGATGGAAAGGACAGGCCTTTTGTCTTATCAAGAGCATTATTTGCTGGAAGTCAAAGGTATGGAGCTGTTTGGACAGGAGATAACACTGCTGAGTGGGAGCACCTTAGGGTTTCAATCCCAATGATCTTGACTCTTGGACTTACTGGAATGACATTCTCTGGTAAGTGTAATCCAATAAGTTTTAATGTTTAATGCAAGTTGGTCTTGCCAAAATTAAAATAAGTACTCTCCTTTTGTTCTAAAATAGATATCCACTTTCCTTTTTTTTTTTTTTTTTTCCTTTGTTTTTTCTTTGTGTGTGTGAGTAAAATTAAGGTTAAGTTAGTTAAGGGGATTAGGGCTGTACTTCCTCCTTATATCCCCATTTATTGTTGTTGAAACAAATTCAGTGGGTTCTTACTAACACGGATATTGTTGGTAATTCATGTATAACTAATTAACCAACAAAGGAAAGTGGACTCTTATTTTGAGACAGAAAATTTAGAGAAAGTGAACTTATTTTGGGACAGAGAGTATCAATCATCAACGCAAGTTGCTTTACTGGTATTCACTATGTATATGATAACTGCAGGTGCGGATGTTGGTGGGTTCTTTGGCAACCCTGAGCCTGAGTTGTTAGTTCGCTGGTATCAAGTGGGTGCATACTATCCTTTCTTTAGGGGCCATGCACATCATGATACAAAAAGGAGGGAACCTTGGTTATTTGGGTAAGAAAACCTTTACCATTATTCAAGTAACCTCCTTTTCCAATTCTTGAACCACACAGATGAATGTGTACTAACATGCACACGAACTTATGTATATAAAGTCATGGGCATATTTGTATATCTTCTTGGTGAAACTGTTGTTTATTTTCCCCTTTTTTATTTGAAAATTTTTCTTCGTAGATTGGGTGTAATGTCATTATAATATAGCTGTCGATGTAGACTATTTTTAGGAAGATTTTGATCTTAAGAGTTTGTTTACGAAATGCCCTTCTAGGTTTTTCATTACTAGTAGTGTCCCATAAGGACTAGAGAAAATATGTCTCACTTGTTCATAACAAGTGACACTTCTCTGTAGGTTATTTGAGTGTTTTTGTCTTATAAAAGCATGATTGAAACTGTCAGTAAAGTTTATCCATAGAGACTGAGCATGAAGTTAACAGAAAAGCCTGTCAGTAATGGTATGACAAGTAACATGCCCCCAGACATTTTATCTTCTTATAGTCTTATTAAACCTCTTCTTGACATCTAATAATAACAATTTTAAGTTAATTTACTAGAAAAAAGTGTCCTTGAACCAATAGCATCGATGCAGCAGTTTCCATTTGCTGCTGGCTTAATAGGCAAAAGTCATCAAATGTCCTCTAAAGAATTTAACAATAACATATAGTTTCTCAAATTAAAAACTTACATTTGGTGATGGTTTCTTTTACTTATCGCTTATAGACTATAGTTAGTTAGGTCTTCGTCAATTCTAGTTTTGTTCTTGAAGCTTGATCTGTCGGTGGCTAAACAAAAGAACGTGGAAGTCTGGGCACATGCCACAATTGTTAGGCTTGGGGAATAGAGGTGCTTGGCTGCGTACATTCTATAATTTTGTGTAGCCATTAGGAGTTCCAGCTGAAAAATACTTTCTGCTATCCTCCAGTATTTGGGTGAATCGAATTTATACAGATACTGAAGGGATAATTGGCACGTTGAAGTGTGAATCCTTTGAATAGACTTCGTGCAAAACTTTCTTTGGGTGGGGAGGGGAAATATTAGGGTATGAAAGTGATGCTTGCAGCGCCTATAACTGATCTTTCAGGCTGATTTATAAACCCATAGCTTCACAGCATATAAACCGTTGCTTCTGCCGCCTACTCCTGTGTGTTTGTACCTCAAAATCTTTTTCTTTTTTTTTTTTTTTTTTTTAAACTTGCCCCCGGGGGGGAAGTACCTCGCTGGCT
>JAYMTE010000900.1:0-15237 GCA_036897545.1 Pelargonium fulgidum
ATGACACCTTTACTGAGTCTCCTTTATCAGACCTAAGGAAGAGAGAGAGAAAGACCAATTACTCACTGCATTATTATGAAAACATCCCTATTTCAAGTTCACAATTTTCCTATATTTGAAAAATGAAGCAAAAATGACACGGGTGAACACCCAAAAGCATATAAAAGTTTTCCATCAGTCCACAACTGTGAATTCAAAGTTCCAGTACACTAACAACTTCCTTCTAAATTAAATATGGAATAGAAACATGCTCTGTCAAGGAGACTCACAGAACTAACGAAGCTACAGAGTCCGGCTTTGTCATGCTAAACCCAGCATTGTACTTTAAAAAATTTCCGGAAGATGTATCGTAGGTTGCCTCCGCACCAAATGCAGTGCTTGGTGTACCAAAAGTAGTCGAAAGATCAATAGAAGGAGATTGCTTCAGACCAACAGCTGTAGTGAAAGTTGCATGTTGATGGAAGTACTGTACCTCCACCTGTAATAGAAAGAATATGCAATTATATATCTTTGTAGTTAAGGATATTAATGTAGATTTTTGTTGAAGTTTAAGCTTCAAAGAAAAATAATACCTTGGAGGAGTTGTAATCAGGAAATTTGACTGAAGTGATGATTTTAGCAGATGGCAGAATATCTGCCACGGTTAGGACAGTTGCAACCTGCTGCACTAGGAAACTTTTATCAGAAAATAAAAATTAGGCAATTATGGATTTTCAGAAGAAAAAGTAGCTTAGAAATTACGTTTGATTCTGTATCAAATTTGATATCAAAGAGAGCATTCTTGTGCTTGTACTGTGCTGCCACATCACCAGAGGAGAGGCCTCCTTTTTTCACAGAAGTAGAGGTAAGGGCCTGGAGACAAACAATTTGAATGATTGATCTCAGCTCAACCAAACTACACTAATAATGTTGGAAATCAGAGAACAAAAGTAAATTCAATGCATTTAACATTTAAGCACTCTTTGTGAACAACAGAAAAACAACCCAAGTACATAACCCAATTAACAATCACCTATCCAAGCAACCAAGGCAACTAATGGCATCCTAGGCATTTCACTGGCAGGACCAAGAGGGACACTGACTACTCAATACATTAAGGGATGTAAGGAAGCCAGACGATGTGTATAAGAAATTAGATACATGGGCACTCATCTTCAAAGAGACTTGGTGCATATAGATGCTTATGTGTGCCTGATTTCATCATTAAATCCATGTGATATCATTATATTTAATAATTTAACTTTCCAAGAACTGTTGAGTAGTAAATTATAAAACAGAATTTCTTGTGGAGAGAATGCAAAACCACTTCCATACTTGCGAACTATTACATTTTCTATTCAAACATAAAAAGTTGGGTTTCAAACCAACATAATTTGAACATGCATTTAATCAAGGACAAAGCAAAGTTGTCATATAACTATATAATTGCATTCCGATAAAATATCTTCTCAATTCCAACAGAAAAAAAAAACAACAAAAATCTAGCAATCTTCTTTCCCTTTCAGCACGTATGTTTGGTATAAACATGGTTCGCTCAAAAATTAGTAATGGGAGTGCATATATGATTTCTACGACACCATATTTCAAATAATATAAGAAACTTTTGTTTAGAGATACAAAACAAAATAATTATTCAGCCAGATATAGTTTCAAAAATATATCCTGAGAAAACTATGTACACATACCTATCTAATATAATTTGCAGTTTTATAATCTGAGCTCGACAATCATACATAAGATATTTTAAACCAATGCTACTCCTTATCAGTTTGAATAACATAATGGCTCTATCAGTTGCTTCAGTACTACAATAGCAGTGTGACTCCATTACATGTTCTAAGAGTTCCTTGTTATTTTCTGTAATGCTTCATGCTGGAGTAAGCATCGTAAAAATTAGTATCATCCAATATGATTTTGCATTTACAAAGATAGCCTAAAATCTTCTAACATTTCTTCCAATGCTCATTTTTATCAAAATTTCCTGATTTTGTAAGAGAATCTAAATTTCATGTGCACCTCCAACACCAAAAACACTTACTCCCTCTGTCCCAAAATGAGTGTCTTCTTTGTCTAAATTTTTTGTCCCAAAATGAGTGTCATGTTTCTATTTTTAGGTTATTATATTATTGTCTTTCTCATATTACCCTTATCACTTATGCACTACATGAATTGCATGAGCAGATCTGAACTGTACATGGGATATAGGTGGAAAAATAAGGGTAATATTGGAAACACATTAAATTATCTGGTATTTCTTAATTTTTGCAAAAAATAGAAACAATACACTCATTTTGGAACGGAAGGAGTACTATTTATATTAATCACAACCACTCCTAACCATATCTTATCCAAAATAGTTAATAGACTACTTCAGAACAATTAAGAAGCTCAATACTCCCTCCGTCTAAAAATAATTCTAACTTATTCTTAATCTTCTCAAAAGTATGGAAAGTTCACAGTTATTTTGGGATGAAAGGAGTACTAAATAATATTGCTTTTCCCTCGTCAATAGTGTCGGATCATATTATATGAGTTCTCATAAGCACACAACAGTATATGTTGGTTGTCCCCTCCACTTAGTCATAAAGCATAAAGAATATTCACCATGACAGACAACACCCTTGTATGCATTGAGACTTTCCAGAAGTTCAGCACTGCTTGAATTTCTGTTTTTCTTTTTAAAAGAGCCACCCGAAGCAGTACTTGATGTATTACCAAATGATAAGGAACACTAGCAAATTTTCAATTAAACAGACTTCTAGCCTGAGAAGGCGAATTTGTTTCTCCTTAGATGTGAGAAGATGCTGCTGCAATTAACCCAAAATAGAAATGGGTCAAAGTAACAGAAACAGGTCTGGTCCATCATTGGTGTGGCGGTGCAGCAACGATGTTGGCAGTGGCAGTATTTGTGAGATTTGGTACTGTTCATGGAATGATTTTTTGTTTGATTATTTTAATTAGTTTTTACCGATGAAAGCTTTATTTGTGGGACCAAATATTCGGGAAATTTGGCTTTGATACCAATTGATGTAGAACAAGTACGAATATAAATATTGATTAATATTGGCTATCCTCATCATAAGGCCTTTAAGAATCACTTTCTGTATAGATTTTCCCATGAACTGTGCAGAAGTTGGTTGTACATTAGGGATTAGCACCACCTGTTTCCCTTATAAGATCACATTTGCCTTCCGACTGTTGTAACCTGTCTCATGTAATTTTTTGTTATCCATGTTCAGATCTCTTGATAATGTGTTGTCTTGAAGCTTTAATGTTGTGAAAAGTTTTGTAGGCATTTTGTAAACAATTTTTTTGTTAATTGTTGGTCATCAATAGAAATTAGATGTTCAGTTTTGGGACAAGTAGAATGTGATTTGATCAAAAGATAATTTTCCAATTATCGGTACGGCTTCAGCTTTAGATTTTCGATTTTGAACTTTTATCATTAATGTTCCAAAGAGAACCCTGTGGAAGGATCTATTCCTAATCATTTCATATAAGTCCTCTTGGAAGATTGAACAAGGTTTGGGAAGAGGGAAGCTTTCAAAATAGTTGTATTTTCATTTTGTATTATCCTCTTTTGCATCAAGGAATTTTCTTTCATTTGCATGTGTAGGTACTATGTGTATGAATTTGCTTTTTCTCACTTCGGATTGCATTGACATATTACTCATGTACCTTTGATTGGTTTTTGCACTTCTTCTAGATGGGGAAATTATCGAAATTGGAGGTTCACTGAAAAACATTCAATATCTCTTGCTGTGTATACGTGTCTGCACGCATGTGTACTTTATTTTTCTCATGCTACTGTTAATGATTTGAAGGTCATAAAAAACTTGTGGTCATTTTTGTGCAAATATACTTGGAACTCCATGACATTTTATGCATGAAATGTCACCTAATAGAAAAGAAAAAAAAAAGAATCTTATGTTGGATGCACTAGTGATGCTCCTGCATGCCACTATTCATTTTCTCCATTCTTGATGTTCAACTGTGTGATATAGTCAATGTTATGTACTTTGATTTATGCCGTATAATTAACATTTCTCTGCATGTTTTGTTTTACTTTTCTTGCCACAGCTCATATCTTTGTCTGGGAAAAAATGGTGAGTGCAGCAGCTATGGCAAATTCTAGAGTTGGGTGGAGGATATTTATGAAAAGGGCTTATTGAGGAGTGAGGAGGTTGGTGATAATGAGGTGTTTGAGTTAATAATGCAGTAGTGCCATTTATATGCTTATGCATATGTATGCATATCAGTATATCCATTTAGGTTTAGTTTACTGTCAACTTTTCTGCATTCTTATGATAATACAAGTTGCCATCTTTTATGTATTTTTGGTTGCTTCATTCTATTGGTATCTCGGTAAAGTCTACTCCCTCCACCCAAAGTGAGAGTCATTTCTATTTTGAGAAAGAAAAATAACTTAATTTTTTTTTTTTTACTATAAAATGACTTAGTGTGGCATATTTATTCTTGTAATCTCATAATCATGTGTTAAGAGACACTAACTTGTTATAAGAATATTATTGACAATTCCTACATAACTTAATTACTAAAAAAGAAAATAGAAAAATTTAAATAAAATAGGACACCATTTTTGGACCGATGGAGTTTACTTTTAATCCTTTACCAACTGGTATTGTGAGCTTTTTAGTTGTTATGTTTGAAAGTGTCAATGGCATCATTTTGTAGTATAGTATGTGTTTTGCCCAGTCAAACGAGATCAAATACAAATATACGTCTTCTTCGATACAAAACTTTGACGCATGATCAATATGGGCCTTTGCACTTGGAAAATTTTCGACTGGGCTGTAGTATAGTATGTGTCATGATGTCCATCTAACATCGTGATCTTAAGCAATATCTTAATAAGGAGTTTGATATGAAAGACTCGGACAATCGTAACTATTTCTTAGCTCTTGAGATTTCTAGTGGAATTTAGTAATGGCTATTATCTTTCTCAAGAAATATGTGTCACTAATTTTATGGCTCCTGTTGGTCTTTTTTAGAAGTAAGGTGGACTAAACTCCCTACTAACTAATCTCAAATTTCATGCACCCATCTCACTCCTCCATCATATGCTACTAGGTATCACCACCAAATTGAAGGTATTATCTATGTAGCTCTTACACAACCTAATAATATACAGTTTACTTAGCTACACAACTCAATTTTCAAGTTCCCCAAATAGTGTAACTTCATATGAACACGTGATTAACAGGCCGTTCTATATTTAGGTATAATTACATGTATTTATCATGTACTTGACACCTTTTGTACATAGATATTCTGGACTATTTTTGTTTTTTTTTTTTATACCTTAAACTATGCAAATTCCATTATGTCAATTTCACCGTCAGTTAAGAGGCAAAAAGCCAAATTGCCCTTACTCCATCTTCTTTCCATGGACGAGTTGGCGACCATCAATTCGCCGGATTTGCTCCATCGTGACCAGATGGAGCTCAACCACCACCACCACCGTGGTCACTGAAAATCGTTGAAATTAGATTGAGATTTATTGGATTTGGATTTGTTAGTGCTTAGATATTGATTGAGATTTATTGGATTTGGATTTCTTAGGGCTTGAATTTGGATTTAATTCCAATAGGTGAAATTTGTAAATCAATGATGGATTTGAATTTGTTAGGGTTTAGATTTTAAATTTGATTATGATTTGTTTAAGATTGTTGGTTTCTTTTAAATGAAAACAATAATGTATAATTTGAAAAACAAAAACTAAATGCAATTTTATAAACTATGAAGTTTCTGGCGGATATTTGAAGTTTCATGTACTTTGAAGTTTCCGGCGAACCATTATAAACTTGTTCTTGATGAAGAAGAAGGTGAAGGGCAATTTTGAGATTTCAGAATTATTTTTATCATGTGCTGGTTACATGACTTATTTATTGGTATATTCTATTAAATGTAATTGACTGAATGGAATCTGCATAGTTTTGGGTATTCAAAAATGTAAACATAAATAAATAATTCGGGATACCTAGGTGTAAAAGATGTCTATGTCCAGAGTAGTTACATGTAATTAATTATCCATGTATTTTAACATCATTACTAGTTAACTTGGTGCATACATAGTACTTGGTCTGATCATCTAATGAGACTTGGGATGATGAAAGTAGTTTTGCAGAGAATATTTTCTTGAGGTGAAGTGAAAAACAAAAACAAAACTAATAAATAATGAGCAGTAAGTTATGGGAGCAAATTAATATTAGATCTAGTTGAGAAAAGGCGTAGACATTGGAGGAGGCAGTATGCATGAAGAAAGCTTTGAATTTGATGATCTCTGCATCTTCCTGTTCTTGTCATGCACTTTCTTTATATAAGCACTTGCCATTCCATCTACGCTTCTGCCTTTGCTTTTCTCTTCCCAAACACCATCGCCTCCACTCTGCGAGATTTGCTTGGAGCTGCTCACAACTGTAGACTGAGGCAACATAGCTCGAGCCACAGGCGCATAGGTAAGGTTCCTAGCAGCCGTTGGAGCTCCAAGACCAAGAGTGGTCTTGGCGATAGAGAAAGATGATAGTCTGATAACATTCATCATCATCTTCATTGATTTCTCGCACACAGATTCGTTGCTTCTGTAATCCTTGCTCATTGCAGTTTGTTGTGGCTTGTGGGGACTCGCATGCATATAAATAAAGGAGACGGGGGTGTTTCACGTTTTTGTAGTAGGAACTACTAAGATATGCAGAAGCAGATAAAATCAAAATATGCGTGGACTTTTGTGAGTGAGTGAGTGAGTGGATGTAATACTATATGTATGCAGAGTTTAAAGGTGCGAGAATCTGAACATGTCTGGTTTCTTTAGTGTTAGTAGATGCCCACAATTCCTTGATATCTTAATATGCAATGCATGATGCAAAAGATTCGACCTAACTTCAAAACCAATAGCTGGAAATGAGCCTCTAATTTTCTATTTATGCTTGCACCATTGCTATATCTCACCTTCATCAAAAAGGTTAGTGCCTTCCACACAGAATCTTCTTTCCATCCACAAGGCTACTTCCGTTCTTTAGATTGGATATTCCATCTCATATCAGTATATCACTACTCCACTTCGTATCAACTACACAGATGGACAAACAAGTTTAACAAACAGGACACTCAATTTAATGGGTATTCGTGTGGGAACCAGCAGTGCGCATCCCCATGGCCAAAAGCTACAATGTTCTGTATCACCTTTAAACATGTGAGTGAGTGAATTATGAACAGGATAAATGCTAACAGAATCCTCCATCGGTATTTAAATTGCAACTCTATCTATCACCTTGTAGCAACTTCAACTTCACTGTACTACCATTTGACCATTCCAACTTCACTGTACTACCATTTGACCATTCGGACTACACTTTTTCCCATCATCCAGTCATATTATCCTATTCTTATTCTCATTATCTACACCAGTACATTTCCAGTCTTTGATCTAGAAGATTTTCATAAATCAGCCTTCAGTCTAGTCCAGTTTTGATTTCCAGTTCATTTCCATTTCCAGTCTTTAACCTCTACTTATATTGGGTTCATTTTCTTCCATTCTTAACTCTATCCTATCAACTACCAGTAATAGTCACTTCAATAATAGTTCAGTCAGAGCTCAACTCCTTCACATAAATTATCCAAGTTCAACTTCACTGTTTGCAGTACATCAAATCTCAAAAACTTCAATAATCCTTGTTTCAGAAGCTTTTCTGAATGATTCCACCTATTCTAACTGTCCCAAATCTTGCCAAAAAGAGGGAAAGTGCACTCATTTCGAGACAGAATTTGATTCTATTTTCAAGCCAGCTACTATATAGTTTATCCATCATTCACAACTAAAGCACACTCCATTCTGTTACCTCAAAATTCATTAAGAACAAACAAGTCAATACAATCTATTGAGAATTAACTACTAACAAATTGATATGAGAAATCGTAGTACATATTAGCACACATTTCAAATATCTACATGGAAAAGAGGGCAGTCTGCTATGATTTCTATCCATATGTAACTACATCTCACTTTTCATTTCTGAAGATCTACTTAAACAAAAACACTTGAAACGTACAATATTTTCTTATACACCAGTATGGCTCAACTTGTATGTTTTCCAAATGATTTCAGATTATTCTGACATCCTCTTCAAGCTGTTCAACATTTTGCTAATATATTTTACTTCCTGTAGTTTTTCATATCTGTTCCCTCAACTAGTACCTTAAAATCTTTACACATATATATACCTTAGACTGAATGGTCAAGAGAAATACATTGACCAACATGATACCATCACTTAAAAGTAGAGGTGATATGTGAGTATTAGAAAAGTACTTCAAAGAAGAGATCGGACAAATCATAAATTATCCTAAAAGGTCAAATAATTGGCTGAGAGGGATATTGCATGTGACAGTTCAAAAAAAATATATTATAATTAAAAAGTTGCGTCTATCTCTATAAAAGAAGAGTAGAGTATAAATTGGAGTAATGTACATGAGTGACGATTGACAACATGTTATTTGTTCCTACTTAAGTACAGTAGATCACAAAGTTGATGAATAGATTTCCTGAGTTCATTTAGAAGATAGCCAAGGATTAGGGGCCACATACGTGTATCCCTGGAAATGATCACCAGCAGTTGGTGTATTAGCAGGTGAATCATCTGGAGGCATGGCTGTCCAGCACCCATCAAAATTGGCTGTACAGTCTTTTCCACTCACATCTGGCTTGAACTTTGGTTCCAATTCTCTGGTCTCCAATTTCTTCCAGTTAATTGACCGAAACCATTTGTGCTTTTTTATATCATCCCCTCCACTAGGCCCACTGCCCAACCTTTTTGATGGGTCCTTTTGCAGCAACTGCGAAAATATACAGAAGTTTCCATTGTTTTACTTAACCCTGAAAAAAATATGAAAAAGTAAAAGGGCCACACTTATACTTACCCCTTTGAGCAAAGAGTGAGCTTCAGAAGTAAGAAATGGTGCTAGTTTCAATTTCTCATTGATGATTCTCTGTTGAAGCTTCTGTCTATTTGCATGTGTATATGGCGGCTGCAGAAAAAAATAGAAATCATTATCAGTATTAGTATTAGAAGAAACAGTCAAGTATAAGAAACTTCTTCCATCAAACCGGAAAAAAATAAGTACATTAAGGTTATTGCTTTCTTGATTCTTAGCATGTAATGACTGCTAATGAACTGCATGTTATTGTATAATTTTATAATCAAATCGCAGAAAACCACATAAACCATAGGATGGGAGAAGGTATTCTCAAGAAATCATCACTTAACGTAATAAAGTTCCTTTTTTTTTCTTTGTTGGCTCCTCGTCAACAATCCCATATTTGTAAATGAATAACGCAAAGCAGGAGAACAAAACTAGAAGATGCAAAGTTATAGTACTCATAATCATAAAACTGCAGAACTAGTAGCAATTGGGACTCACTTGGAGTATTGGGAATTTGATAAGATTAACAACTCTAGATTTGAGTATGGGGAAGATTATGAAGGAAAATGTTAACCCAATAATACAGAGGTTTGTAACTCAGTAACTTCAATAAAACAAAAATATGACATGGTTGTTGACTGGGTTATGACTTATGAGTCAAGAAAGAGAAAAAAAAATACAAATCCTCTAGGCAAACTGCTTGAAGGTATAGTAGTTTGTACTTTTCCCGTATTATAGGGGGTCAATACAGTTCACAAACCTCTGTATCTGTATTGCATTAACTAAAAGTACTCACTGCCAGGTAATCAACAGTTTTCTTCTTTGGTGCTTGATAAATCCAAAATTTGAAAAAAAGAAGAAAATGTATTGAACGTATATTACCTTTCCTGTAAGCATTTCATACAAGAGTATCCCAACGCTCCACCAGTCTGCATCTTTATTGTGGCCTTTAGACAGTAAGATTTCTGGAGCCATGTATTCTGTGGTCCCACACATTGAATTTGATCTGCTCGTTTCATCAATTTCCTTTGCTAGTCCAAAATCAGTTAGCATAACCTGTACGACAAGCACCAAATTTAAAACTGACACACATTAACCCAAAATTATGCGCAAGAGAAATATTCGAGAACTTCCAAAAATGCTCTGGAAATGAAATCAAGTGCACTGGCAAGGCCATACATGTCCATCGGCATCCATGAGAATATTTTCAGGTTTAAGATCCCGATGCACGATCCCACAACTGTGAAGATGTGCAACAGCAGAAACTATCTCAGCAGTATAAACCCTTGCCTGATCCTCACTATTCAAGGGATATAGAAAAGCCATAATTAGAGCACATTAACATAGACTATGATTATCAGGGTATAATATAGAATATAAACAGTGAGGTACCTGAAGATTCCCTGCCGGTAGAGATGGAAGAATAGATGCCCCCCATTTATGAAGTCAAGGATCAAATAAAGCTTAGTCTTGGTCTGCAAGGTCATTTAATAAGAGGATGAAGGACTTTGATATCAAACAAAACTCTGTATACAGATGATAAAGGACTTAAATTTCAAGTCTGCACATAATTACATAGAACTTTTTTTAATTTCCAATCTGAAGTAAATAAGATTACAGTAATCTTGAAAACAACATGTTCAAGATATATTAGTACACTGAGGACTGGAAGAAAATCACCCAAGAAATCAACATTTACCAATGCCTGTGGGATAAACATAAGAGGTTTTAGATGTCTTAATTGGAGCAGCTGAAACAGAAAAAATATGTCATGGAAACCTCAACACAACTCTTATGGGAATTTACCTTTTTAATAGTAAACCCTCCAAAATAAGTCAATTTTCATTTAATCAAGCTACAATGAATGAAATAATAAATAGGCCATTGACATGATCATCTTTACCAAAACAATCACCCCTTTTTATGATTTCTCGAGCCTTCAAATATTATATACATGGAAGAGTATTTCAAGTTTCAACAGGGAAGATGTTCAATCACATTTACAACTTTCCTGTAAACAACACTCCAGAAGGCACCTAGATGGAGTCTTGCAAGTTGTCAAATCCCTTCTTCCTTTCCAATTCTTAAGTAGTTATTTGGTTTCTGATTTATAATTTATGGGATCAATAGTGTCAGATACAATTGCTCTCATCATATCTAGATGTAGATATGTCATGAGTAGGATAGAGAACTGTTATTGTGAGTACAACATATTTGATACTCAAATTCTTTTTGCTGTAATTCTCATTCAATTTGCTGAAATAACACCTTGCAAGACGAAGCCAAGGAACAGAAGTACCCTCTCAAGCATTCAGAGGGAAGAACAATAGAGAAAAAACTCTTAAGGTTGCGTTAGGGAACTTGACTTGATTAGAAATTCGTCATTTAAAATTTGGGACTTTAAATGTTGTATTTCAAATACAAATATAGTGTTCGGAAAACCATAGAATTTCAAATGATAAGGTAAAAGTTGTCATTTGAATGCTATTGAATTGGAGTCAAATCCATATCCAAATTCTTTGAGTATCTAAATATGGTATTTGACTCAAATAAAGAATTTTAAATGAAATCCAATAATCCATATAGAGCATAAGATATTATTCGTTAAACTGAAGTTGGTTTCAAATGAAAACTAGGGCTTTTATATAAGCTTCTCAATCCCAACTCGGTGGCCAAGACATATAATGTTTCTTGAAGTAGGCTCCAAGTTTGTAAGACCTACTAACAATGTTTTTAGGATTTCTTACTAAACAGGCATTGGAAATTGCGAGTGGAACAAGAGAAAATATCATCGATAGAAGAAAATCACCAACTACGAAGTGTTTTGCCAAAGATTATAGAGAAATTTGACAATTTTGATAGTCCAGCCATATTTACCTAGTGTTTATTATTTCTTTGCTGATAAAAAGAAAAAAAAAAGAATTTGCTGCTAGAATGCATGCAAAATGGTTGCAAACAAAGAGATAAATTGAATGTTTGCAGAACAATTGATTTGAGATGGTTGATGAAATGATGATCCTTACAATAGCTTCCACTTTTTTATAGGTTGAGTAACCAAGAGATATTTGACATACTATAGAAGAAGAAATCATGTAAGAACATCATTCTCCAATTATGCAACTAATTCCAAACACTTCACATTTGCATTAGAACCCTTCTTAGGATTATCTTATACGAAAGTTAGGTAGGTTGGACTCGCCCCTCTGAGCTTTTACAAACTCTAGACTCCTCCGGTGAACTATATGGCTAAAACATAAAGCCTACTAGTTGTTTGTAAATATGAAGAAGAAAAAAAAGCTAAATCTATTTAAATTTCTCCCTTCTATTGATTTTATTTACCACCTTCAACTTCCCTCAATTCTCTTTTAAATTCCAACTACAACAAGATGGTACAAAATATTTGGATCCAATATTGAGGCAAAACTACAATAGGAATTGGGGGGAAGTAACTGAAGGTTTAGCCTCAAATACCAAGGACAAACCCCATTTCCATTTCGGGTTTGGGGATTTCAGGGATAGAGAAACACATCTTCAAGCACAATTGAGCTCTAAAAATTCCTACTACCAGGAAATGATATGTAAGCTACTAAGCTCAAAATCTACAAATATTGTCATGTTAAATATTGTCAAGGTAGTGTAGATTGTACAAGTTCTATCAACAAGTAATCTATCTTTTCCAGCAACACACTATCAACATTCAGATGGCTCATTCCGAATAAATATTGTCATGTTAAAACCTTCCATTGTAAGTTGTTGAATCAGTTTAACAACAACAACAATGACATCATTTCAAATCCATCAATATCAAAACTACACAACCAAAGAAAGAAAACAGAATTTAATTATACAGTAAAAAAGGAGATAGCATCAAGTACCTGGAAAGAGTACTGTAGCTGAACAATAAAGGGATGCACAACTTTAGTCAGAATATCCCTCTCAGCCTTCATGTAATCCATATGATTCTTCTTAATTATCGGATCCTTCCTCATCACTTTCATCGCGTAAATCCCATCCCCATCGCTCCCCTTCTTCCTCACCTGAAACACCTTCCCAAAAGCCCCCTTTCCAACAACTCTCAGAATCTGAAAATCCGAAGGCCCAATCTTAGTCGCCACAACCTCCTCCTCCACCACCACCACATTCTCTTCACTTTCATTTCGCTCTTCCCCTCCTCCAGCTACGTCTTCGTCGTCGTCTTCTTCATCTTCTTCTTCAGTCGGAGAGTCCTGGATGTCGATGGCGAAGGTGTTGCGAGGGAGGGAGCGGGAGAGGGTGAAGCGGGGGGAGGGCCCCACAAAGGAGTGAGATCGGTTGTGGATGACGGGCGGTTCGCCGAGAAAAGGGGCGGGCGGTGAGGAGGAGGAGGCGGAGGAGGGAGATGCGTCGTGGTGGCCGAAGACGTCGGAGAAGTCGAATTCGTGGGAAGGAGGAGAAGGGATGGTGAGCTTGTTGAGACTGGCGGCGAGGACGGAGTGGTGGAGGGTACGCTTCTGAGACGTCGATGAGACCATGATTGTGCTGTGTAGAAGAGACACAACCAAGATTCAAGGTTCAAAATTACATTTTTATAGTGTTTCTCTGCACCCACGCGAACAAAGGGAGGAGCAGAGATCGATCGAATTGTGCAGAGAAAGAGACGGAGGAGGCTTTTTGAGTTTGCAATTTAACGGTAACGGAGCGGCGGCGGCAACTTGCAGTTATTTAGGAGATAATAAATTAATGGGATGACCACATTGAAATTAAATACAGCTTCGGAGACTGCTTTTGGTTCCCAACGCGCTGACTATGGGAGTGCCTGCCACTCTCTCTTTTGTTCAACAAGACATGACAGTTAATTGACAAAAGAAAGTAAAAGCCTAAAAGGTAAAGGGCTTGTTTGTAAGGAGGTGCTAAAAAAATAGTTATGCTCGGTAAAATTCAGTGTTTTTGTAAAAGTTCGTTGGCTAAAAACAACAACTTCAATGAGTTATAAATTGTGCAAATTTTTAAAATGGACATGGATTACATGTCGAAGGGTAATGAGATTAATTGTATATTTTAATTAGAAATAAAATAAAATTTAGATAATATGTAAGATTATAATAAATATTTTTAGTTTAGAAACGGTTACTAGAAAAAAAAAATGAACCATATAAGACAGTGACGATCCTCTCGCCGTAGACCCTGACTCCAGCCGTCGCCATCTCAAATCGTTGCCCTTGCTGACTCCAGTTGTTTCGCCATTGCAATATAAGATGAAGAGCCGCCTACGCCGACTCTAGTCTCTTTCGCCTCCAACGACTGTGATACGATCTGAGACGGAGTGGGAGACGTCGTCGCTCCGCCGTTGCAAGAGAAGATGAAGAGCCGCCTCCACCTCCGCCGACTGTAATAGAAACGTCAGAGTTGCTGGAGAGAGCTGTGAGACTCCATATTTTGTTTGGCACTGGCTTTAGCTTACTCGAGCACCAAATCTCGCCATGGTCGTTACTGCAACTAGGGTTAGGGTTTTGCTTCTATTATCTCTCCATCTTCTTATTCGTGGTTTGCTGGAGATGGATAAGTGCGAGATAGTGACTCATCATGGTCAGTGCGATCTCCACATTCGTGGTTTTGCTTTTATGAAAGTCGGGTGTTAAATTTGTTTTATATGAGAACATCAAATTTGTATGAATTTGGTTGTTTGATTGATTTGATTTTGTAAAAATTAGTTCACAACACACTTCAACTGCTGAAATTTAAATTTTTGGCAAAAAATTTCATTGATTGTTGAATTTTCCAGCGCGTCTTTACATTTTCCAGTGAGTATTTGCAGTATTTGGTGAAGAACTCGCCGAAAACTACAAACATTCAATCATTCAAACTCTAGAGGCAAAATTAACATTTAATAATTTTATACAGTCATGTGCATGTTACATGATGTGAGAGTAATTTTCTAGTTAAAGTTAATTGACAGAATGACGTCTGCATAGTTTAGGGTAGTCTAAAGTTACAAAAAAAAAATGTTCAAAAATACTCATTGCAAAATGTGTTTAACACATGGGTGTTATCTGCAATTTACATTTTTTATTCACACCCTTATAATCAGACAATCACACCCTTAATTATAATCAGACAATCGACCAGTTATGTCAACATGTCACCCTTGTTTTGTAGCTATAAAAAAGCCTATTGTCGCTGCTATTGATAATCTTTCCTTGGGTGTGGACTTGAGATTGCACTGTTATTTTTTAAAAGGGGTAATTACAGTTTCTACTCTTATGGTAAGGTCCATTTTCACTTGGGGCCCCTAAGGTTTGTTTTTGTACTTTTGGCTAC
>JAYMTE010000901.1:0-15235 GCA_036897545.1 Pelargonium fulgidum
TATCGTGGAGCGCCATGGTTGATGGGTATGTCAAAAGTGGGTGCTTTCAGGAGGCTTTGGAGGTCTTCCGTTTAATGCAGGCTGAGCAAATTGGGCCAAGGAAATTTATCCTCTCGAGTGTACTTGCGGCGTGTGCCAATGTGGGGGCTCTCGATCAAGGAATGTGGATTCATGCATATGCGAGGAGAAATTCAATTCAGGTGGATGCTGTGTTAGGAGCTGCATTGGTGGATATGTATGCCAAATGCGGGCGTCTTGACAAGGCATGGGAAGTTTTTGAGAATGTTAAAAATAAACAAGTTTTCACTTGGAATGCCATGATAGGGGGGCTTGCTATGCATGGCCGGACAGAGGATGCTCTTGAGCTTTTTGAGAAGATGCAGAGGGAAAAGATGAGGCCGAATGGGATCACATTTGTGTGTGTTCTAAATGCTTGTGCTCATGCAGGTTGGGTTGAGGAAGGACTGGTGATTTTTGATTCTATGAAAAATGTGCATTACTTGGAGCCCGAGGTAGAGCACTATGGGTGTGTGGTTGATCTTCTTGGGAGGGCAGGGCTCTTATCTGAGGCAGAGGAAGTTATAAATTTAATGCCAGTCCCACCCAATGCAGGTGTATGGGGAGCACTCTTAGGTGCTTGCAGGATACATGGAAATGTCGAGTTGGGTGACAAAATAGGGAAAATTTTGCTTGAGTTAGAACCAAAGAACAGCGGCCGTTATGCATTATTATCAAACATCTATGCAGCAGCAGGGCGATGGGATGATGTTGCAAAGGTGAGGAAACTAATGAAGGAAAGAGGAGTAAAAACAAAACCAGGAATTAGCATGATTGATTTGGATGGTGTGGTTCACAAATTTCAAATGGGTGATGGATCACATCCACAAATGAAAGAAATCTATTCCATGGTTGGGAGGGTTATTGAGAAGCTGCAGATGGAAGGTTACTCACCAAATAGCTCACAGGTTTTGTTTGATATTGAAGAGGAGGAGAAAGAAACTGCACTTCAGCACCATAGTGAAAAGCTTGCAATTGCTTTTGGACTCCTCAACACACCATCAGGGACAACCATCCGGATCCTTAAGAACCTAAGGGTATGTGAGGACTGCCATTCTGCCAGCAAGCTTATTTCCCAAGTATATAACAGAGAAATAATTGTCAGAGACCGTGTTCGCTACCATCATTTCAAAAATGGTAAATGTTCTTGCAAGGATTTTTGGTAAGTTTGAAAAACACAAACCTTCCCAAATCCCATGCCTCTCTGAAAATTGTAGCTTTGTATCCTAAATTTGTAATACTAGACAGCTAATGGATTTTGCATCCAGAGTAAAAGGTCCTCGTTATAATCTTCTGCAATCCAACATGAAAATTAGTTTACACATATAGCAATCTATCTGAATGATGGAATTAGCCTTTGATAATTTTTAGAACAAGGTTCTGAAACAGCCAGGTAGAGCCATATGTATATGTATATGTATATAGGTGATAACTGTTGTATATAAAAGAATTGAACCTCGCCTTCCTTGTCTCATCATCTTATGTGTAAGTTGTAACACAAGTCTTGCATTAGAAGCTAGGAATAATAATAATAATGGATTAGTGATATTTTAATATAGATGTAGCTTTAAATTGGAGAATTGAGCTGTAATGCACCTCAAACATTGCTGGGTTGTTCTCAGGATAAGATACGATTCAAGTAATAATGGATAAGGGTAAACAAACAGTGAGGTTGTTCAACAATGGTGGAGGGTTTACTCTTATATATATATATATAATAAAGTTGAATTGTTTTTCCTTCCTTCATCATGTAATCACACTGAATGGAGATTGGTGACATCTAATCCTTTGAATTATGATTGATTAAACATCTTGGCGAGGGAAGGGAGATGGAATCTTTTTCTGTTGAAGGTGGACAGATTTATTCTCACATTGAGAAATCTTTCTCATTTTAATTGCATCACTCTTTTGTTGTTAACTTATGTCACTATTTATCAATATATATTCTCCTTTTTCAGAACTTCTCAGTCCTTGTGATTATAGGTTTTATAAAGCTGCAGAATATGTAAAAACTCAAAAATAGTAAATTTCTTATGTGGATATGTGATTCCTGCTGAGTGTATGAATCTTTTGCGATTAGTGATGAAGAAAAAAGCTATTGAAAAGTTCATTTCCAGAATAGCTGAATATATGTAAAGCTGTTAATGTAATGCAAATCCAAAGGATGTGGGTTGCTAGTTCTCTCTTCCATTCACCTATTACATATCTACTGTGAAAAATATGCGTGCGCACACATGAAATTACATAGAAATTTCCTTTGAAAGTTTGGCCGAGTAATTCTGATCTGAATTATTTAATAGATTTGATAATAAATTAAGTACTTTCAGTTTTCATCCTCATCAGAATTGCACTGATAGTGTACACATACAACAAGCCAAACCAGCCATGGATTTACTTTTATTCTTATAAGTTGTCAACACAGATGTGTTGGGCATAGCTAGAAGCCATGCAACCATGACTTTTAACAACACAGCCATGCATTACAGTGTAGTAGGTTCATGTCTATTTAATTAATTGTTGATACCAAACCAGTTCCATGCACTTTCATCACACACACCACACATATATTTGCTTAAGATTTTTGTTGAGAACGTACATGTCAGTTACAACCCTTAGTAGGAAGGGTTGGATGACAATCAATTGAATAAATTCGGTGAGTCTCAGTTGAGGATCCCGAAGGATTGCCATAAGCTTCATAACTGTCATTATTTTCGCCTTCACTTTTGTCACTACTATCACTGGTTTTGTTAACAGCTGTTGGCACTGAACCAGTTATAGGATTCCTGTAAGTAGCTGACTTTCCAGAGCTAGCATTTGGGTTAGCATCAGTTGCACCATTACGGACTTGCTCTAGTTTTCGGACCCTCTTCTGTAAAATAACTCTTGCTGCATCACCTTGAAGGGACTCTAATGCTAATCCAACAACAAAGAGAAGAACAATTACTGTCTTCATGATTGACCTGCAACCAGAATCATAAATTAGGAGCATTACTTGATTTATAGAAAATATTCAACATACCCAAAGGAACTAATTTAAAGAGATTCTTCAGACATACCTTATTTTCTTCTTTGAAGCTAATCTGACGGATCTTGTTTGATAACTGCAAGATAATTTATAGAAAGTATCTTAATCATTATGATTAGTGGGATGACATAATTTCTAATTGTGGCAGTGTCTAGTTGAGTATTATGATTGTTTAGTCTCATCTGGGAGGCATTTACAGGGACAGCTCCTTGCCCTTGGAAGTGGGCACGAAAGCAGTAATTATGTTTCGAAGGTAAAATCAATGGAAGTTTTTAGTAATGCTGTGAGCATTACTTTGTTTTCTTTTAATGCTAATGCTTGATTATGTATCCATTAGAGGTACTAGTTTCAATAAGCAAGTGCTGCTTCAATGACACATTAACTATGTTAATTCTTGATTCTGTACTGTGCCCATTATAAGGCTCAGTATAGTAAAACTTTCAGTGAGTGCTTTTATCTATTAGAGATGCAACAAAACAACAATGGTCCTGTAAATGTGGTCTTGAGCCAAGATCCTCGTGGAGATCAACACGATGAAATACATACCAAACAAGACCAACCAGGTTCCTATTTTTATGCTGTTTCAGGATAGATATGCAGGACATGGAGGCCATACTACCATGACAGTTCACAGACACCTGGAAATACCAAAACAATACACATCCTTAGCTTCTTAGGTACGCTTGCAATTGTACCCGCCTTTATTAGTGCTGGAATTCATGTATATAAACATGGCGAGTTTTGGTTCATGAGTCAATTGTACCATACATTCCATAACTGTCCATTTTCTAGTACATTGTCTGCTGAGATTTTTTTTACTATCCATATCAATGACTTAATTTGTTATCATCTTATCATTTTTTGGTCACTAAGTCTGACCTGGAGTACTCAGATCATTCCGTATTTTAGTTTGTGTTTCCATTTTAGGACTCGGCAAGCACAGAGTTTACCAATAGGAGATTGATCAATGATGGACACTGAAGTGGCGTCCTTCAAGATTCTTCAAGTTTCATTCTTACTGACCGATATGATTATGACATTCAGATGGATTTAAACGACATCAACTTACATAACTGATATACACATCTAAGCCACACGTATATATGCATCTAGTACTTAACTGTGTCAAGTACAAATATATATCAACTGTGTTTTTGCTCTAGTTATATGATTCAAATTAAACAAGCTAGAAACTTGGCATCTTGTTTATAAACAGATCAACAGGCTCTTCCACTTCCAGGCCGGCAATCATTTGAATAAGCATGGTGAGTCTCTGTTGACGATCCAGATGGATTGGGATAAGTTCCATAGTTGTCATTCTTACCAGTATCTTCACCGTCGTTTCCATTACCAGCAGTGCTTTTGCTCTCATCAGCATGAGATGCAGAATCTGATGAACCATTCTGATAGTTTAGCTTACCATAATTAGATGATAGTTGATAACCACTTTTTCCTTTATTCACCTCCACCAAAACAAGCCTTCTGCCATCTGCTTGAAGGCATGCCAGCGCTATTCCTAGAATGAAAACAACTACAAGTACTGTCCTCATGATCAACCTGCAATAAGAATTCAGACATACAAGTTTTGGAAGTTACCAAATAAGAATTCTACTCAGATGAATTCAACAATAATGACTTACCCTTTTCAAGATATTTGGTAAAACAAATGACATTATTATATTGGATTCAAGATAGAGAATTTATAGAACTCCCTTTTCTTAATCATGGTTAGTAGGAATGAAAAATCTTAAATGATGCCATTAAGAGTACAAAATGTAGTGGAGTGATGAGTAATCACAATTATCTGACCTTATTGGGAGTGCTAGCTTCTGCAATCTGCACGCAAGTGGCCACGAAAGTAGTAATCATGGTTAGAAGAAAATAAAACCCCCTGAAGTCATTCAATGACGGCGGGCGGTAGATTTACTTCTTTTATGCTATTAAGGATCAACTATATATGATTCCATTGATAACTGGTTTGAACAAATCTTTGCCATCTGATCAAGCGTGTAGTTTTGATACATTATCATCTTGAATTGTCATTCAACATCTATGAAAATGCTGGGAAGGAACACTTAATTCTGCTAACGGTGCTATACTCTCAGAATAGCATGCTTCATATATTGGAAACTAAAGATTATTGACTTGTTGTACAGATTGGAAGTTTATTGATTCAATGTTGAAGAGGTGAAAGAAACAGAAACTGTACATAGACACCATGATCAGCAAGAAGTGCTTACATATGCTTCTGTGTTGAAAAAATATGGAAACTAAGTTTCATGGCTTCAATAGAGGTTAGTTCAATAAGTTCATGGCATAAATATGCTTCTGTATGTGTTACATCACAGTGGCTTTGCGCCCCAAGGCATGAAACCACTTTAACAATAGTACAATACTGATCTCCATATGTTTACTGTCAAGAATGGCATGTTCATGCTGAGTGCTAGAAGTAATGGCACTTTACAAACCATATATAGTAGCAATCCCATGGTTAACTTTATTTATTTCTATAGTGTTCAACATGAAATGTGCCGGCTACAAGCCACACAGACAATACAACCATTACATTTGAAGAAACCAAACTAGGTAGTACCACACTATTACACACATATGTATCAATCCAATTCCTTGTTCATGACAGGTTCCTTAACACTTAGTTTTGGGATAGACACATTCAGTTTTGTAAGTACGATGAGTCTCTGTGGACGAGCCAGAAGGATTTCCATAAGCTGCATAACTGTCATTCATTTGATCTTCACTCGGGTTACTGCTGCTACTATCATCAACTTTTTTGTCACCATTTTTAGCAACAACAGCAGGGACAGAACCAGTTATGGGGTTGCCATAACTAGCTGATTTTCCAGATTTGCCATCAACATTGTTGACTCCCACAAGGCTCCTATCTCTCTCCTGTATACCAAACCTTCCAGCATTAGCTTCAAGACATAGTAAAAACAATCCCACAATCAACACTACTACAGTTTTGTTCTTCATGATTGCTTGTCCTAGAACAAACCAGCAAAAACAAAAGCATTAGTACAAATCAAATGAGCTTACAATTCAAGAAATGTTGGGGAAAATACATACCTAGTTATGTTTCTTCTTTTGGAGTTGGAGATATTTGATTGATCTTGTTTTGGTAACAGGTGGAGAATTTATAGAGAATTAAGATGTGTTAAAGCTTAATCATGATAATTAGTGGGGAAGGCAAGTTTCTAATCATGGACTAACCACAATGTCTAGTGGACTGACCACAAATTTTTTTGCTCTTATTGCTCTTGGAAGTGACAAGAATAGTAAGTAATTATTGATTACCGTAAAATGAATGAAACTTTTATCAGTAAAACTGTAAAAGTGTGAGCTTTAATAGTTTTTTTTTTTGGAAAGAAAAAGAAAAAGTTTGATTATAGTTATCATTAGAGGATTCACCAAGCAAATGCTTATATAATGGATTCATGTCATATCTGAATAATTGATTTATATAATATATTATGTAAACATTATTAAAAAAAAAAAAAGTGTGCTCAAAAGTTGATAAACAATTGTAGGGGTAGGAGTAGGAGCTCCTGAGGTTGATGGTGTCAAAGAAAAAGAGTGGTCTCCTCTGAATCTCCGTTTGGATAATGTATCAATTTTATTCACAAAAAATAAATTATGAAACCTACTCTCTACCACTGGAAAAAAACTTAAATTTGCTTAAACACAATAAAGAGATTTCAGGATAATGACAAATAAACCAAGGGTCAAGCTTTGACATATAAGGATAATCTAGAGCGGGCGAAAGGGTACCAACCTGCTAGTACCCGAAACCCATTGGGTTGCGTTTGGGTATAAAATTGTTAGCCCAAAAAATAGGGACGGTTATACCTACAAAAATAATGCATTTGAAGTCCAAAACTCGAAACCATACCCTTAACCGATCTGATCAACCCTACAATCCTTTAGGGTCGGGTCAGGGTTCCCGAACCCGACCCTAACGTAACCAAAATGGAGGGCAATTTCGTCAAATCAGTTCCAAACGTAACCAAATCCCCTCCCTCTCCCAGAGTTGAACACACACACACACACTCACCAAAGCCATGGCTTTGAAGCTGAAACTGCTCTCTCCTCTGTGTCAACCAAACACCAAGCTCTTCCCTTTCCTGTCGACCAACCCGAGGCCCATTTCACGCCCTACCTCCCTTCTTTTGGGTCGATCGAAATGCCTCGTTTTTTCGCTTCCGCGAGGAAGAAAAATGGTGGTCAAGGCCTGCGTCAAAGTGGAGGAGAAGAATGTTCCGGAGACTTCTGGAAGCGAGTGGGGGAAGGTTTCTGCGGTGTTGTTTGACATGGATGGAGTGCTCTGCAACAGTGAAGAGTCTTCCAGAATGGCGGGAGTCGACGTTTTTGCCGAGATGGGTGTGGAAGTTACCGTCGATGATTTTGTGCCTTTCATGGGAACTGGTAAATCTTTTGAATCCAACTGTTCAAATGTGTTGATTAGTGATTCACTGGACAAGTATTGTTTGTGAGCAAAAGCTTTTTAATTGTGGTTACTTGAGCTCTTTTTGCTTGTTTCCTCTATCTGAGGATATGCACATGTTGAAACCCAAAATGTGTTTAGCAGTTCAAAGAAAAATGGTTAGCATGGATCATTTATTAAATGAGGATCTAAACTAAATTTAAGGAGAATCTTCATACGACGTGATCATGTTAACCATGGGGACAAGGACAACATGGTCCTATGATCACCATTTTCTTAATATATATTATAGTTCTTCAAATTGAGTTTCTGAATGTATTCTATTGTCAATTGTTAGTTTATAATTCTTCAAGTTGAGTTTCTTGGATAGAGAAAAAAGGATGTAAGTCATGATTTATTGGCTGAGACTCTTAGCCAATAAATCCAAGCCAATGAGTTGATGCCACGTCATCAATTAACACCCATACCCGCCCCAATAAATTTGTGGGCGCGGAGCGCCTGCCCGGATCCATTTAGTTTGTGTCTTGGCTAAGAGTCTCAACCAATAAGTCATGGCTGAGATTCCGGGCATTCAATAGAATAACTTGTTAGTAAGTAGTATCAATTTATGGACTAGTGCTCTACATTTTGATATGCACTGTTTGACATGAAAACTTTGCTTTCCCCCTCTGTTTTGGACTTCTATACGCAATGTACCAGGTGAAGCTAATTTCTTAGGGGGTGTAGCTTCTGTTAAGGGAGTTAAGGATTTCAATCCTGAAGAAGCGAAGAAGAGGTTTTTTGAGATATATCTAGATAAGGTTATTGTCTCTATCATACTATTTATAATTTTGTTTGGACATGTCATATGATGAGTATAGATGTTCATATAGTGTTAATTTTTCTTACGAAATTGTCAATAGTCCTTAAAATTTCTCCTCCTCTTGTAGTATGCCAAACCAAATTCGGGCATAGGATTCCCCGGTGCCCTTGAGCTCATTACTGAGGTATGCAGGCCCATGAACCACAAGAAATATAAATTAAGCGTCATGTTGGTGTACTTAGTGATGATTAGATAATGCAATTCCACTGCATTTCAGTGTAAAAGCAAAGGCCTAAAAGTTGCTGTTGCATCTAGTGCTGATCGTATCAAGGTTGATGCAAACTTAGCAGCTGCTGGTTTACCATTTTCATTGTAAGTTAATGCGGCCATGTGCTTTGTTTCTGCACTTCATAAATTGCACCCACTATCTCTGTATCCACTATATAATTTTATTTCCTTCACAATTTGCTACGAAGATCACTGAGATGCAAACCATGCAATGAGGAGGGTTTGTGTTACCATAATCAAAATTTTGACCATCTTTAAGAACGCCACACACTTTGAACATAGTTTCATTCATTATTCAAATTGAATTCTGGTTAGCCTTGAAGTGAATTTTGTTCTATCGAGTATTGAACTCACGGCACTAAAGTTGTTAACAATTATCGAAGGATTATGTTTAGGAAGAAATGGGTTGCTCTGTCTCTTTTGTCTAATTTTCAGCTTTTTTGATAAATTTCAATTATCCTTCTTGAGCCACCATTCGTAGTCAAATATAATCTACGTTACATGGCTGAAAGAGAAATCAACCCTCCCATATAATTGTCATGCATGGCGTATAACCTAATAGTAAACAAGGAAGAAGTTGGTCCTGCAAATCATTTTAGCAATTAAACCCATTTTCTGTGTAAGAAAAATACATATTGATCGGGCAAGTTGTTGTCAAGCACATTTTAGAAGGATTATGGTAAAAAAAAGGAAATTAAAATAGAGATGAAAAAAAGATTAAATTTATAGGTCTAATTATGATCTGCGACACGATATTGGTCATGAGACTTTATTTTCAGTTTGAACAACTTTTATCATTTTAGGAGACAATAAAAATAATGTAATATTACAAGATAAACTGAAAAAAACATTATAGTATGTTAATGTGCATACTGATGTTTCCTCAAATTCCTGAGTGGTGCATGTGTATAACATTAAGTGCAGTAATCAAAGAGATAGAATTGGGGGCCAAAAACTAAATTTTTGCCCAAATGTTTTTTTTTTTTTGGAGATCTGGCTTATTGAATCGTACTTTTTGGTTCCTATTATTTAGCTAGTTACTGTTTATCAGGTTCGATGCTATTGTATCAGCAGATGCTTTTGAGAATCTGAAACCTGCTCCTGATATCTTTTTGGCGGCATCAAGGATATTAGATGTGCCACCGAGTGAGGTATATAGCGTATTCTGCAATTTAAAGTTGTTATCGACATGAATAGTAAGGACTAATATAGTTTGGACTTTGAGTTGCTTTACATCACCGACTTCGTGATAATTGTTGTAGTTGTCCTGTATTTTTTTTTTTTTTTTTTTTTTTTTTTTTTTTTTTTTTTTTACCCCCGTCTGAAAATATAAATTTCTTAGTTTTAGTGCAAAAAGAGGTCAGAATAGATCTTGTCAAATAAGTTGCTCAATCACTTTTTACCACATATCTTTTGTTTTTCAATAATTATACCATAGTTTCCTACTTAAAGAAGCTTCCCGATGCTTGTATGGGCGTTCTGTTTGTGCTTTTAAGATAAGTTATCTTTAAGTTTCTTTTTCCAGCTCTTCAGTCATTTGTCTTGGAGAACTTCCACAGAGAATTGATGATTGTTTTACTTGGAAATTTTCAATATTGAAAAACTACAATAAAATATAAAGTTTACTATTACTTATTGCATGACATGAATATTTTGTATTATTGGAAGTAATTCATGTGTATTTTCTCTTAGTGTATTGTTATTGAAGATGCACTAGCTGGAGTGCAGGCAGCAAATGCTGCTCAGATGAGGTAAGTGTCTACATGATGTCAGTCAAATATCCATGGTAAATTGATTCATATGCTCATGTCTATTTGTGAGAATGGTATGAATTTGTGTCAAATCATACTGAATCTTAGGATCCTTTTATTCTGCAGAAAATGATTTCCAATGGGCATAAGTGTTTTGTGTGTGAAAACATTTCCAAAAACATTGTTTGCTGACCACCATATATGATTGGCACTGGGAAATTTTCCAAAATGTCGTTATATAAACTTTTTTTATTAGACTTTCCTGACTAAGAGATACTTTCCAAACAGCAGAAAACATGTAAAGTTTATTTTTCTTTTTTTTTCTCGAAGTTTTTTTCCATGAAACAACAGATGTCCTAGATGGATTTCTTTCCTTTCCCCCTTATATTGCATGTTTGCAATCTCATATAGGTTTATGTGTTTTTATCTTTTTCGTTGTTCTCTTCTTCCTCCTTCCCTCTTCCTTTTTGGATCTCCTGATCTTGGATATGCTTTGGTTGTGTTAAATTTTAATATTGAGCTACATATGATGACTTGCTCTTCCACTACTAAAATGTCAACCTTATTTGTAGGGTTTCACTTGCACCTTTATGGATAGCTCATTTCTTTCATATTTAATTCAGGCGGGACTTTATTTCATCACCACTTTCATTAAGTTGAGAAGTGACCGTTTCTGTTGCTTGCAGATGTATTGCTGTAACAACTACATTGTCAGAAGATACATTGAACACAGCTGGTCCATCGCTAGTCAGAAATGAGATAGGAAGTGTTTCACTAGATGATATTCTCAGTGGTGGTTCAGATTCCCCTAGTATGTAGTCTTGGGAAATTGCTACGTATATCTTTTTGTACGATCAATTATGTAGAATGGTGAACCTACAATTATGTCATGTTTTGAGAACTATAAGACCTTTTCTTGTGTAATGCGGACCATATGTATGAATTTTTTTCTTCCTCTAATGCTTAAGTTCACCATTTATATCAATAAATTGCTTTTACTATCTTTGGTATTTTAAGTGAGATGTTGCATTTAATAGTTATGACACTAAGTAATTAAGAATGTCTTAATTTCTGTTTCAATCTTTTTCTGGTTTTTGCTGAATATTTTCTGGCACAATGAGTCTGATTAAAACATATTGCAGCAGGTGAGAAGAGAATAGAGGAAACTCAGGTTCTTAATAGTTCTCCACAAACTTCACCGATAAATCCAAAAGAAAGAACAAATTATGGGACAATGCTGGATACAATTGCTATCACTAAGGAGGTTTCCTCAAATGGAGGGTAAGTTTTATACTGTGAATTCTGTATTTTGTCTGTTCTCCTCACCGAATTGTCTTATTAGATGTTGTTTAGTTCATTTACTAGAATATTTTTGGTCTATAATTGTCCCCAAAGCAATAAAGCTGTAATGTAAGTCTACATATAGGATTGCTACTTAAATGTCTTGGATGATTGACATTATAAGATTGCAACTTTCTTATTATCTGAAGCTGTATCTAATTGGAAGCAAAAGACCAATGCTGAGATTTTTCAGTAAGGCAAAGCAGTGAAAAATACAAAAAATATAATATTGGTCTGAGGAAGATCAAAATAGAAATATGTCACCCATTGAATGTGAATGATGATTGTATTAAGATAATAATTTGATAAATAATACTCCCTCCGTCTCAAAATAAGTGTCTTGTTTGAGTTGAATTTTTGTCCCAAAATAAGTGTCTTGTTTCCTTATTTAGGAAGTTAGTTATGCATGAATTATCGATGATGTCCCTATAATTAATTAGTTAGAATCCTTTGAGTGTGATAGAATACATGTCCATGGGGATGGAAGAGTAAATATACAACACTAACGAACATCTTAATTTTTCTCAAAGTAGAAAGGAGGACACTTATTTTGGGATGGAGGGAGTAATAATTATTATTGTATTAAACTGAACATTCTTATATAATACTTTCTACTGTTTTATTATCATGTTAATTGTTGTATTTGAACTTTTATTTATAGACTACATGAAAGAGAGAATATAGTAAGAATGGCAGGCTACCACTTCGCATTCACAACTGCTTTTTATGCTCTCTCTCTCTCTCTCTCTCTCTCTCTCTCTCTGTATGTGTGCGCGCGCGCGCCCACACATGTCTTAACCTTGTTAATGAAGAACAAAAACCTACATTTTATTAGTATAATTAGCTAGGAAAAAACTGCAATACAATGGAACTGCAAGGAAACCCAGAATAATAATCTCATTGTTCTCTTGATTATCCATATACGTATTATCCCTTCTGTTCTAACCTATATTTCCTTGACGCACTGGATCATATGACACTCTAATCTCCCATTATATGATGTCAGCTCATTGAGTAAAAAATTTCTGTTACCAATATGTAACCTGAATTCTTCTTGAACCCCTCAATCCTTAAGTTTATATGCTGGTTATGATCCATTGCTATAGTATTTTGTTTAAATGTTAAAAATATATGGAGCATTGTTACTTTTAGGAATTAATTCGTATGAAGGGTTCATGTGGGGTACCAGAGAATTAGATCTAGAAGACATGGTTAAGAAAGCACACAACTAATTTTTCTCCAATTATATAATAGAGCTTTAAAGTTGACAGCTCTGGACTCCCAAGTGATGGAAAACATATTCACTTTTATCGTATTTGGGAGTGTAATTTCTAAGGATCTGGATTTCAGAGCACATCCTTATTTATTTCATATAGTTAGCATTTGTAACCCAATTTCATTTCCGATAAAATGAAGAGTCTTTTTCTAACATCATCAGTTCAGTGTGAGGTTGCAGAAATAATTTATTGACAGGTTGCAGGGTTCTCGGCGAGAAGTATTGAGATATGGAAGTCTGGCAATTGCTTTATCTTGCCTTGCCTTTACTATCTCAAATTGGAAGGTATAAGTGAATAAGAAGATACATTGAGAAGGATATATTGATTAAATTTATCCTTATTTCATCTTTTGAGTGAACGAAGATACATTATAATGTTCATTAAAAAAAAAAAAAAACATGATAATAATGTTTAATCTCGTTATTATTTCTACCCATCAATATACATGTGATTTAAATGCCTTGCAGGCTATGCAATATACATCTCCTAAAGCTATTTGGAATCTGTTTTTTGGAGCCAACCGTCCATCTTTTGGGGACAATGGTACTGGTACATGTCCTGGAATGTAGTAGGAAGTCCTGCCAAATAGACAGTAAAAGTCACTATCTAACTGTTTTCTAACGGTTATAGGTGAATCACGAAACGAGAGAATCAAACAATTTGTGAACTATATATCTGATCTGGAAACCAAGTTAGTACAAGTTTTTCATCTTCTTCCCTTTTTACTTCAGTACTAGTAAAATATTTAATGTAATGGCTTCCTAGGAAATTTATGCTTAATCTTTTTTGCGTGTTTCTACTTTCACTGTGTAAGGGGAAGTGCTCCAACTGTGCCAGAATTCCCTTCAAAACTTGATTGGCTGAATACGGCTCCCCTTCAGTTTCACAGGGTAACTACCATAAAACTTGAATTTCTATCATATATGTATGCATCGCAAAAATGATCTGCATGTTACGACCATGTTAGTGATACATATACATGTTAGTGGTTCCCAAGGTGAAATGTGTTTGAAATATAGCCCCTTGGAGCTTTATAGGTTAACGTTAGAGGAAAATTTATATGGTCAACAGTTTATTAGCGGGCAAATGATAATGAGGGAAAGATACTTAGCTTCTATTTGTGAGCACTATTTTGCAGTTTTAACTGTAAATGCACTTTGGACACTAGCTGCAAACTCACAGGTTCTATCAGGAGGGTTATTTGTGGCAAAAGCTTCCAACACAATGCCGCATTTTTCTCTCAAAAGTGCTTTTTGACTCTTAAAGAGCTTAGACAAGCATGTCTTGAAGATGTGCTTCTTGCTGTAGCATTGGTCTTCTATCATAGCTACTCCATCAGATGATAGAAAATATTCAATTTAATAGTAGAAATGTCTTACTTTCGGAAAGTTACTATCATCTTATTCTGTATTAAAAAAGAACTAATTTTTAATGAAACCAGAAGTATGATATTAGCTTTACTTTTGAAATGTTCCAACTTTACTGGGTAGGATCTCAAAGGAAAAGTGGTTGTGCTGGATTTTTGGACATATTGCTGTATCAATTGCATGCATGTGTTGCCAGATCTAGAGTATCTGGAGAAGAAGTACAAAGATATGCCGGTAACATCCTTTTTCTTCATTCAGTTATCTATAATTCCCGTTATGTAAATATCATATCCTCGTTAGCTGGCTTATACTTTTTATTGAATTGCTGATAATGAAGTAAATTAACTTTTTGAGCTCAGATGCCATATTTTACTTATATTATATCACAACCTTAGGTCAATCTTTGAATTCTAATCATCATGAAAGAAACAACAAGTATACCCTAAGCAACTGGTTTAGACTCTTAATGGCCTCACACAGAGAGTTGTGCTGCCTCCAATCTGGAGGGTGTCAATGTTTTCCTTCCTCCATAGTGCTCTTGCCTCAGCCATTACCTGTGGTACAGTGTTAGAATATAGAGTATTCAGGAGCACATAGACTATTCTAAACCTGTTGCTTATGGAAAATCTTCGATTGATATGTTAAATGCTTTGCATCATAGGCCAGTGAGGGTATGGTACAACTAAATATTGTGTTGAAGTGGGTGATAAAGTTGCATATAAAGGTGGAAGACCAAATCCTACTAATAAGATTGACATTATAGTAGTATATGTGGCATATTATTAAGATTTAACGTGGTATTAGAGTTGGTTATGATCCAAGCATGCCCCTCGCCAACCCCCCCCCCACAACCCCCCCCACCCCC
>JAYMTE010000902.1:0-15235 GCA_036897545.1 Pelargonium fulgidum
TACAATACTAATTAGCACATTGCAAAATCAAGTAACAAAATTCTTTGTATGTAAATAAAAAAGATTAAAAAAAATACATACATGTTATAGTGGCACAAAATTGTTGCAGAGTTTTAGAGATATACAAAAAAAAAAAAAAAGCACTTCTATAGAACACCAAAATATTTGTAGAACTAGTAATATACCTAATTCAATTTCTCCTAGAATATAAATAAAATCATTTTGGTTCTAAAAAATAAAATACAATGTTTTATTGCCTATTGCCTTTTTTTCTTTTCTTTTCTTGTTTTGATGCTTATTTTATTTCCTATTTAATTATCAAGACATATCAATATAAAATATTAGATTTCCACTATAAAGCAAAAATTAAAACCATTCACCACACAATTAATGCATACACTGATAAGCAAGAATGAGTGGGGTCACTTTCCTAACTAATGAGATCATTTATTACATTATACATAAAACAAATTTTTTTTACAATAACTAAATATTATTTTTGGAGTTGAGTGGGGTCATGTGCCCCCACTGGGTGACACATGGCTCCGCCCATGATCGTAAACCCAATTTATTTTGGAGGTCCACTTGATGTTATCCAAAAAATTGTAAATTGTACAAGTCAATATCAAGATGATATGTCACAACTCTGCATCAATTTGATGTACAAAAAAAAATCAAGTATGAACTTAAATTCTCTAGGAGTTTGGGCGTCCGACATCTGTTTTTTTTCGGGAGCTCACCCAGAGAACATGTTCAAGGAATACGCTAAGAAAATCCACTCACCCGAGGAGCCTTTGAAAATGTGCACCCACAAAAGCTTAACACTACCAAGTAAACACGTTGACCAATCTCTCGATACTGCCTCGATGAATGAAAGGAACTAAGTCCTATCCATGAGTCCATGACACGGTTTGTTGTCGTACAAACTGTAATGCCAAACCATCAAGTGAATCTTCGGTTTCACCTCACAATTGCTGGGAACCTCTTTGCGATAAGGTATGCTTGCAAGCGATACCTCATCACAACGAGGAACCCAAAATATTGCCAACTCCTACACGAGCTCTTTGCTTGCCTAATCTCGCACCGGCTCGCCCAACACAACATCTAGCAATTTCATTGTGGTGCTCGTTCCCGTTGTTGAGCATATATCGTTTTGCCGTGACCCATTTCTATCCTAGCTCCCGTATTATTTAAAGTTCAAAGTCAAGTGTTCATCTCCCACATGATTCATCTACACGCCTCCTTCCAAACATGATCCCTCACGCCCCTGCGGGACTAAATGTCACTGAGGTACAACTCAGTACTCAATCCCGAAGACCCTATTCTTCCCGAGGCTCCGACTTGGCCCTTAGTCTCAAAAAGAGTCCTCCACCTTTCTAAGACTTCCATCGCGATACTTGATCTTAAAGAGATTCCTAGACTCCTCAACGACCCAATAAGCCTTCATAGCTCCAAGACATACACTCCGAACATGAACATGCCCATGTCCGGCAAGGTTACAAAGGACACATATCTGATATTTGAAAAAGGTTCTTGTATCTTCAACACTACTTTCAAACTACAAAAGCGTTGGGACGCTACTTTAATTTGACATGTTGATAAAAAAACATACATCGTACTATGCTTTATTTGATATGGGGTCAAAGATGCACATCAATGCTGATTTCTAATTAATAAGAAAATTAGCCTCACTTTTATTTCATGCTCCACTTCGATAATGCACTACAAGAAAACTCACTTTTAGTGACGGATCTGTAAGCATATGCTTACATAATATATTCCTCACAAATTCTTTCGTCTACCATAAAAGAACACATAATATAATTTGAGAAAACACCTCTAATAAATAAGAAGAAAAAGAGGTGTTAAAAAAATAACCTAAATAGGAGTGAATTAATCAAATATAAGTGGATTCAATAACCACCAACATGTTTAAAGTGAGCTTGGGTAGGTTGGTGCCTAAACTTTATTGGCACTTGAACATGCTTAGTTTAGTCGATAGAATTATTATGGTAAAACGAGTGAGATTCATTTTATTTTATTTTTTTCCTTGTTTGACTTAACTTATTATTTTTATGAAATCTGACTTTAATCTCTATAGTATTGGCTCACAACAAATAAGAAATTAATTTAAGTAGAAACCTGTTAAATTAACAAGTGGTTGAGCAGTCTAAACTAAAGAATATATGGAATATCCATTGGCACACATTTTGCTACAAAACCTTATTATAATAAATTTGACGTATTAGATTTCATGTCATAATCGTACTTCAATTTTTAAAATGTTCCTAACGATGATTACAAGCCATGCTCTTAATTATAGTATAACAGATCATGTCACAATCACCAAACTGGTTGACGTTTACCTGTCATAATATATATGAAGTTTTATTAGACTTTTGATAATAATTAAAAATTAAACTTTTAGTTTAGTTGATAATATTGAAACATACATAATTTTTTATACAACAATTTTCATCAATTGTATAAATAAACTTAATTTGTTAAATTTTGTACTGATAGATGTATTAACTGTTTATAAATAAACTTTGGACACTAATAATGTTAGAATTTTCCGTTAACTAATGTAATATGACACTCTAATACACAATTTTGGAAGACAAAAAAGTCATATATCAATTTTATTGTCGTGAGTTTGGACTAACTGTTACTCGGTGGTGATAATTGTGATCACAAAAGAGAGATGGTGGTTACTGTCGGTAAGATCGTGGAGGAGAAAAGGACGCGGTGACTTTTTTTTTAGCATATCATGACATCTTTTTCTTTTGAGTCTTCTAACATGTCGTTTATATAACAATAAAATCGACTAGAACTCTGAACTTACATCCTACGCATATCCTTCGTTCTTCTAATTGACCCTTTGCTATAAGCAAAAAATTACAAACGAAAACTTAAATCAATCTTTTGTTTAATTTATTATTGACTAATAAATTTTTTACACATATATTTAACTTTTAATCATTTTTACTTATATATAAGCATTCTTCAACTTATTTTTGGTACAAACAATTTAGGGCAATGTTACTAAACCACCATAACCTAAACAAGTTATAAACATGTAAAATTTTAAACTCCGTCTCTTAAGGGATAACTCAGTAGTCAAGACTTTAAAGGGAGCTACCACTACAGTGTAGTCAATTGATAAATAATAAAAATTAAGTGGGTCACATTACAACGGAAATAACGGCCTGAGTCCGTCGAGCGCCAATGTTACATGTCCCTCCCGCCATATATTTCAAGGCATCAACGAGGAATTTCGCAAAATCCGCCAAAGAGCAAATACGTGTCCCCCAAAATCCAACTGAGCATTGCTCCTCTCGTCGCCGTCTCTGACAGCGAATCTGATACATCCATATTTCCATGGAATATTTGAATTTATGCGTATATATGTATTTTGTTTTCTGTGTATTGAATTGAGCTAAGACGGAGTTCACTAATGTCCAGGAGGTGCTGGGCATAACAGGGAATATTTTGAAGCTTCGATCTGTATATTCTCGGAGTCTCCAAGACGATGATGTTTAAATTAATAGTGAAAATTCGGATTTGTCGCTTACTCCTTGGAGGGAAGGAGAATCTTTCTAGTTTAAATTCGAGCTCCACCATGAGATCAGCAGTTGGAAGATCGGCTTTTTTTGCCTTTTCTTTTTCGCCATTTGGCGCTCTACACGGAACCCATTTGCCCCTTTCACCTCTGAGGTCAGTCCTTTTTCTCTTTGCTTTGTTGGGTAATATATGCAATTTGTGGTTGACTGGTTGGTGTATGTGTGAGTGAATAGTGGAGATGAGAAAGAATGGGTCATAGTAATGTATTTGTACCTGTGTTGTTGGGTTGGATTTTTTGCACTCTGTGTTTGATATATTGTCTCAAAGAAAGTTACTATTTTTCTTAATGGTGAGACTTCATATATAGCTATGCTTTGACATAATATGTTTTTTAACGGTAAGAGAGAAAACAATGGAGGGTAGAGAAGAGAGGAAGAGAGTAATGGTGGTTTGTTGTGTTGAGTGCTTGAGTGGTGAGATATCCGAACATGCATGCAGTCGTCCGTCGTTCTTAACTAATGGTCACCATGGCATTTCAGGGAAGGGCATATACAGCACATCAGATTGGCTCAGCCAGCAGTTCTATGCATTGATTTCATCTTGAAGCTTGAAGGTAGGTTTTTCTCAAGCCATAGTCAGATTTTGCTTCTTGAACTATACAGTGTCTAATGCATTCTGTTATTGGGAAAGTGAGCCTTTGGAAATTTAGTTTTGAAACATTTTAGGCTGTTTCTTGAGGTCTAAAGCTCTATTCATAAGTAGGACACGCACATCATTTGCTTAAAAATGAATTGGATAGTTTAAGCAAATGGATTTTCTAAGATTTTGCTTTAGAAAATGGTTTCTGTTTATCTTAATATCCACTATAGTATTAATATAATTTAAGCATGCACTTTTTCACCAGAGCTATTTTTGGCCACAATACAACTTACATCAATAAGAGATCTTGATCACGGTTCACGAGGCCATCTCTTAAGTCAGTCACTGTCATTTGAATATGATCAAATGTTGCGTCTTGTTGTTAGCAAAGTGATGTTGCGTCTTGTTGATCTTTGCTTTCAAGATGCCAGGTTTGATCCTCTTTTTCTAAATTTTCGTTCACAAACAACTTTTGAGGATTATAGAAACTGCAGGTGTGAAAGTCTTGTTTCCTGTAAGATCTTTTCTTTCACTTTCATATCCTCTAACAGGTCTTGTTGTTTTGAAACAAATGTAAAGAGAAGGGCAAATTTTCTCTCTTTGTAATGATGTAAGAAGCACTGTTTTAGTTTGTTAGAGCTAACATGTTCGAAACAAACTTATCTGTATGTTGAATTTTGATAAAAATATTCAGAAATATAATGGTAATTTCTACTGTGTCAGCTTCTGTTCTCTGCTTAATGATATGGAAATGGAACTTCTCTTTAAACACTGTATTCATTTGTACTTTGCATTCAAAGGCCCGTGATTTGTCAATGCTGTAATTTAGAAGTTAAAAGATAGAATGTTAACTCTGTTTTTTCTTTGCTCTCAGCAAATATTACCAGTCGGAGGCCTAAACTGCAGAGAAGATGAACTCAGGAAATTCAATTGAAGATCAGTTCTCCAAGCTACATCCATGCCTTCCAGTGAACACGAGAATTGGAATAGTAGGAGCAGGTCCAAGTGGCTTGTCAACTGCTTATGCACTTGTCAAGCTTGGCTACAGTAATGTTACTGTATTAGAGAAGTATCACACTGTAGGTGGCATGTGTGAATCAGTTGAAATAGAAGGTAAGAGTAACAATGTCATATTCTATTGTGGGTTTGTCATGCCATATGTTTTGTTTTTTAACTGTAACTAATAATTCTTACAGGGAGGGTTTATGATCTGGGGGGTCAAGTTAATGCTGCAAACAGTGCTCCAACCATCTTTCACTTGGCAAAGGAGACTGGGTCTGAACTTGAAGAAATGGACTCTCACAAGCTTGCCCTTATTGACAGTTCTACTGGAAAATATGAAGACATTAAAGTTGCAGATGACTACGTATCTATCATGTCGTTAACCTTAAAACTCCAGGTCAGTTTCTATTCATAGACCTTGAATCATGATTGACCTTACAGTTAGCAATCAGCTTAACTTTCTCTTTGCACAATTTCCAGGACAAGGCAAAGGATTCAGGTCGAATGGGACTCCATGCTGTGAGTGAATATGCTGCAGAGTTAACTCCCACATACCTTGAAGGTCATGGAGTCAAAACTGTTCCGAAATCAGTAGCTTATGGATATACAGCTTCTGGGTATGGTTTTGTACAAGATATGCCTTATGCCTACATTCACGAGTTCACCCGCACTTCAATGGCTGGAAAGATTCGGCGTATTAAAGGTGGATATACAAGTCTATGGAAGAAGATCAGTGAATTACTTCCAATAGAAGTTAACTGCAATACTGAGGTATTGGCAGTCAGACGGGATTCTGATGGTGTTACTGTTGACATTAAAATTAGCAATGGAGAAGTAAAAGCTATGGAGTTCGATAAAATTATCATCTCTGGTGCCTTTGCTTTCAAAGATGGAAAAACTTACAGATCACCACAGTTGAATTCAACAGGTTTGCTGATTTTAGTACTCGTATGATTTCCATACCTAGTATCTTTCTCTTATTCTTTTATAGCTTGTTTGGCCATGCTAGTTTGGAAAGGCAGTGAAAGGAAAGTGAATAGAAATAAATTGCTACAGAAATTTAATTTTCCTTTCCTTTGTTTGGATACGCACTAGAAAGGAGATAATGTTGAAGCTTTCATTCTTTTATGAGAAAAAAAGGTTTTTATATTTATAACAGAAACCATGAATTATATCTTGTAATTTCTGGAATGTCAAAAAAAATCCATGCGATGATGAAAAATTATTATAAACAAAGATGTGAGCCCCATGGAAAATGTCTCTCCACTTTTCCCTACTTTTCTGGCTCACCTCCTTTGTTTTGGCATATGAACTGTTACATTATCCAAGTAAATTGCTATAATTTGGAGGTGTCTGAGTAGGTATTCTCGTTGCAGATCCTCAGGCTTCTGTAATGGATATGGGTGAGCTCGAAAAGAAGTTATTCAGTAAAGTACAGACAATTGACTATTACACCACGGTATTAAAGATTAAAGGACTAGAACATTTACCACTTGGCTTCTATTACTTTGGAGAATATATGGAGGATCCTGAAACAATTGGACATCCGGTTGCAATGCAGAAATTCTATGCTAACACAGATATTTTCTTGTTCTGGTCCTATGGTGACTCTGCTGATGTAATGGGACAAACAGTCACTGAGCTGGCAATCAAGACAGCTAAATCTATTGGTGGTGAAATTGAGAAGGTGATCCTGCAACGGCGGTTTAAATATTTTCCTCATATTGGAAGCCAAGGTATGTCAATCACTTTCCTCTGTTCCATTTTCTCTACCGAAGGAGGGATACTAATTTTTATATTTGAATACAGATATGAAGGATGGATTTTATGATGAATTAGAATCTGAACTTCAAGGTCAAAGAAACACATATTACGTTGGTGGGCTTATGGCATTTGAGCTTACTGAGAGAAATTCAACTTATGCCATGGCTCTTGTGCAGAAGCATTTTGCAGATAACAATTCGTCTCCAAAGTTTCCATATGTCAAGGTATTGTAAAACTATTAATGATCAAGTTGATATAAATATATATAACAACACATATACAAATTTAAAAATAAAACAAATTAACTCATTGGACCCTTCTTTTTTTTCAGAGTTTGTTTCCACTGCAATCAGATTGCTGGAAAAGGAATCATAAAGAATTAAGTGAAGCCCCAGGGGTGGAGTTTCCCAATCTTTCTTGCCTTGATGGCTATTTGAAGCACTGGGGAACCCATAAACTCATTCAAGACAAAACACTCTATACTTGGATTAATGAAGAAGAGGCAGTGGTGTGCCAGAGGACTTATAGAGAACTTCATGCCAATGCTTCTTGCATTGCTCATAAACTCTTGACAAGCCCAAAACCAGTTATCAAGCAAGGTGACAGGGTTCTCTTGGTCTACGTTCCTGGTATGGACTTTGTCGATGCTTTCTTTGGGTGCTTAAGGGCTAAAGTCTTGCCAGTCCCAGTTCTTCCTCCAGATCCGATGCAAAGAGGTGGACAAGCACTTCTGAAGATTGAAAACATTGCTAAATCATGTAATGCAGTGGCAATCCTGTCAACCATTGGCTATCACGCAGCAGTCCGGGCAGGTTCTGTGAAGCATTTGATCACACTGGCAGGAAAAAAGGGGAAAAACTCAGGTAGCTGGCCTAAGCTTCCATGGATGCATACTGATTCCTGGATCAAAAACTCCAAAAGCTTGCTTGTTGAAGAAAGAGCATTTCCATCTGAACCTGAGCCATCTGACCTGTGTTTCCTACAGTTCACTTCAGGATCTACGGGTGATGCTAAAGGAGTGATGATAACTCATGGTGGACTCATTCATAATGTGAAGTTGATGAGGAAAATTTATAAGAGCACCTCAAAAACAGTACTTGTGAGCTGGCTACCTCAGTATCATGACATGGGGCTCATTGGTGGACTTGTTACAGCTCTGGTTAGTGGTGGAACAGCAATCTTGTTTTCCCCAATGACATTCATTAGGAAACCTCTCTTATGGCTCCAAATCATGAGCAAATACCAAGCTACTCATAGTGCAGGCCCTAACTTTGCGTTTGAGCTAGTGGTTCGAAGATTGGAATCTGATAAGGAGAAGGTTCGTAACTATGATCTCTCTTCCATGGTTTTCCTCATGGTTGCTGCTGAACCTGTGAGGCAGAAAACTCTAAGAAGATTTGTTGAACTCACTCAACCTTGCGGCCTTTCTCAAGAGGTGATGGCTCCTGGTTATGGGCTGGCAGAAAATTGTGTTTTTGTGAGCTGTGCATATGGAGATGGGAAGCCTATCTTGGTAGATTGGCAAGGAAGAGTTTGCTGTGGTTATGCGGATTCAGATAATGCTGATGTTGACATAAGAATAGTTGATCCAGAGACTGGCGAAGAGGTTGAAGAAGCAGGAAAAGAAGGAGAAATATGGATCAGCAGTCCAAGTGCTGGAATTGGCTATTGGGGCAGAGAAGAACTGAGTGAAAGAACTTTCAGAAATGAACTGCAGAACCATGCTGAAAGAAGGTACACTAGAACTGGAGACTTGGGGCGTATAATTGATCAGAAATTTTTCATCACTGGAAGAATCAAGGATCTTATCATTGTAGCTGGAAGAAATATTTACTCTGCAGATGTTGAAAAGACAGTAGAGAGTTCATCAGAATTTCTACGTCCAGGTTGTTGTGCAGTCATTGGCGTCCCAGAGGAAATCCTCTCAGCAAAAGGGGTTTCAGTTTCAGATGCTTCTGACCAGGTTGGCTTGGTTGTGATCGCAGAGGTTAGAGATGGCAAACCTGTTGGTAAGGATGTGATTGAACAAATAAAAACTCGTGTTGCAGAAGAGCATGGGGTGACCATTTCTGCTGTCAAGCTGATCAAGCCCAAAACCATCAGTAAAACAACATCTGGGAAGATCAAGAGATTTGAATGCCTCAAGCAGTTTTCTGATGGAACACTAAATGTGGTTCCGGAACCAATCATATCAAAAAGAACATTGACTCGCTCTTTCACAACAGGAACATGCAGGGAGGGAAGAACTCCTCGAGCTCAGCTAGCAAACAGCTCACCTATAACAAGTCCCAAAATAACTAACAAAGATATTGTAGAGTTTCTGAGGAAACTGGTTTCTGAGCAGACAGGGATTCATGTCATGAACATCTCTCCTACTGAGAACCTGGTGTCTTACGGAATTGATTCGATTGGTGTTGTCAGAGCAGCTCAAAAGCTTTCGGATTTCTTAGGCGTGCCGGTTGGTGCTGTTGATATTTTCACAGCAACTTGCATTGCAGACTTGGCTAGCTTTTCAGAAAGTCTTGTAATGAAATCTCAACCTCAAGTTGTGACTGAATCATATCTTCCAGAGACAGAGATTGATTTTGCTGAGTTTGAGACTGAAATATCCAAATTTCACCAAATGGGTATTTGGTTTTTACAACTTCTGGCTCTCATATATGTTTCGGCAGTACTCATCCTTCCTGCTTATCTGTCAATTTCTGCTTTCATAAGTCTGTCATCAGCAAGCCGCACATGGATAGAAGGAACTCCTTGGCTAGATTTTGTTATCACACTGGCTTTAGCTCCTCTTGCTTGGATCTTTTGCATGCTGTCCACCGGCATTTGCGTTGCTTTCTTTGGAAATTCTTTTTTGAAGCCAAATTATGCACTAAGCCCTGAAATTTCCATATGGTCTACGAGCTTCATTAAGTGGTGGGCACTTTACAAGGCACAAGAAGTTTCTTCAAAGGTTCTTGCAGTTCATCTTAGAGGAACTGTCTTTCTGAATTACTGGTTTGAGTTGCTTGGAGCTAGGATTGGATCATCAGTTTTGATTGATACAGTTGAAATTACAGATCCATCTCTCACATCAATTGGAGATGGAGCTGTCATTTCAGAAGGAGCTTTGCTTCCCATGAGGTGAGGAATGGAGTCCTGAGCTTCCAACCAATAAGAATTGGCAGAAATTCTTCGATTGGCCCTTACGCTGTTATCCAGAAAGGAAGTGTCCTGGCAGAAGGAGCTGAGGTACAGGCCTTGCAAAAGAGTGAAGGAGGCAAACCTGTACTGAAATCCTCCAAGACTTATAATGCTAACAAAGTAAGTGATTACTTATAGTTTTACATTATAATATCTGCTACTATAATTGCTATTCATTCTAGAGGGTCTAACATTTCAAATCTACCCTATCAAATGTTTTAGGCTAGTATTTCCCCTAAAAGATTCCTCAGTATGAGAAAGATATTATAGATTTATTTTCTCATAGATAAGCTTAGAGTCTTTCTTGAGAAAGTACAAAAAGAACTTCCATTCAATTAGTACAACCTAGTTTTGGAAGCTCCCTGCTCACTTGATTTATCTACTAAGAAGATAAGTTTGCCATGTCTATCATGGAATTCTATGAATAGAGTTAACAATGCATCTAGTTAATTTCTGGTACACAAAACACATGCTTTATACAATAGGTTGATATCAAGAACTGTAAGTGCATGATTTCAATTACGAATTCTTTCTATGAGGGACTATCTAGAAACTGATTGTACTTTTATTTGCTATTTTTCATGGTTTCAGGGTACAATCCTGATAAGCAACATTCAGACTGAGGCTATTTATCATTTCATAGGAATCTACATGATTGGTTTCCTCAGCACTCTGTCAGCAGCTAGCGTGTATCTCATGTACATTTGGCTTTCTCAGAATCCTCCTTCCCTTCTACACTTCACATTCATTTGCATATGTGGAGCCTTCCATTGGTTTCCGTTCTCTATCATTGCTTATGCCACCATGTTTTCAAATATTCCTACAAACCCAGCTACCTTTGCCATCTCGATTGGCACTGCTTACTTAGCTCATGGCCTGGTACTTAGTATCCTCACAAGTGCTTTCACCCATCTTCTGACTGGTAAACAAGAAACAAAGCAAACTCACTTTAAAACTAGTCTTCGCCACCAAATTACTGTTGCCTGCCACCTTAGATTTGCCAAACTTCTGTCTGGGACTGAAGCCTTCTGCATGTATCTACGCCTCTTGGGTTCAAAAGTTGGCAAGCATTGTTCAATCAGGGCCATTAATCCAGTATCAGACCCACACCTGATTTCAATTGGAGATGGTGTCCATTTGGGTGACTTCAGTCGTATTATTGCTGGCTTCTATTCCTCTGATGGATATGTTCATGGAAAAATTGAGGTACAGGATAATTCAGTCATTGGGAGTCAAAGTCTTATCCTCCCTGGTTCAGTTGTTCAGAAAGATGTTATACTTGGTGCACTTTCGGTAGCTCCAGTGAGTTCAGTTCTTCAATCCGGTGGTGTTTACATAGGGTCTCAGACTCCAATCATGATCAAGAATACTATGCATGCTTTGGATGAACGGATAGAAGAGATGGACACTAAATATAAGAAAATAGTGGGAAATTTGGCTGCAAATCTATCTGTCACAACTCTGAAGGTCAAATCAAGATATTTCCATCGAATTGGGGTCAGTGGGAAAGGATACTTAAATATTTATGAGAACATCAAAGGTTTTCCCGATCACAAGATCTTCTCACCAGGAAAACGCTACCCTATCATAGTCCGACACAGCAATAGCTTGAGTGCTGATGATGATGCGAGAATTGATGCACGAGGAGCAGCAGTAAGAATACTTCCAAATGAAGCTGGTGAGCCTCCTATCCTTGACCTGACCTTAAAGACTGGAAATGCATTCTATGCTCGAACAATTGCAGATTTTGCAACATGGCTAGTATGTGGGCTTCCTGCAAGGGAGGAGTATGTCAAGCGAGCTCCACATGTTCGTGATGCAGTATGGGCTTCCTTGCGCCACGCAGACTCATACAGTGAGCTGCATTACTACTCAAATATATGCAGGCTCTTCAGGTTCACAGATGGGCAGGAAATGTATGTGAAATTCAGGATGAAGCCTTTTGATGAGAATCTCAAGGAGGATGTTGGTAAGGTGGAACCCATTGGGAATCTCCCACCAGAAACAGGTGCAATTCCAAGAGATGAGAATGACACCCGCCCGTTGCTTTTCCTTGCCAATGATTTCCAGAACCGCGTAAGTTCTCCTAATGGGGTTCGGTACATTTTCCAACTACAAGTCCGGCCAGTACCACAAGATGAATCTGCTCGTGACATAGCACTTGACTGCACCAAACCATGGGACGAGGTTGAGTGCCCATATATCAGTGTGGGAGAGATTGTTATTGATCAAAATCTTACTAGTGAAGAAACAGAAGGTCTGGAGTTCAATCCTTTTCTTCGGCGCCGCGAAGTAGATGTCATCCGGGCTTCATCTTGCTCTCAAAGTGCTTCAATTGATCATGGGCGGTCATTGATCTACGAGATATGCCAGCATCTACGAAATGGGGAGCCTCTTCCAGAGGCCTGGAGGATCTTCTTGGATCAATCTGATGTAAAGGTAAACCTTTCTGGTTGCCCAATGGCGGCAGCAATGGAGAGAAAAGGTGAAGATAAAGTAACACTGGCAAGGACTTGGTACCAAACCGCATGGGTAACTTTTGCTCAGCCATTACTACAAACAGTTCTGCCTTATTTTCTCATGGGTTTAGTTATCTTTGCTCCTCTGGATTGGGTGCTTTACTTGAAGGAAGCTAAGGAAGTCCCATTGCACTGGCTGCTTCCATTGTTTTGGGTTTCTTCAGGGATCTTGGGAGCAGTAGTGTGTGCAGTGTCTAAATGGGTACTTGTTGGCAAGAAGAAAGAAGGAGAGACTGTGTTTTTGTGGAGTGCAGGGGTGTTCATGGACACTATATGGCAGGCCTTTAGAACGCTAGTTGGGGAGTATTTCATGGAAATGACAGGTGGGTCCTTTTTATTTGTGTTATGGATGAAGCTGATGGGTTCAGAAGTTGAGCTGGACCAAGGGGTGTATGTGGACAGTACAGGGTCTTTGCTAAACCCTGAAATGGTGGAGATTGAGAGAGGAGGGTGTGTGGGAAAGGAAGCCTTGTTGTTTGGGCACATATATGAAGGTGAAGGAGGGAAGGTGAAGTTTGGTAAGATCAAGATTGGAGAAGGTGGGTTTGTGGGCAGTAGAGCTGTGGCTATGCCTGGGGTCAGGGTAGAGATTGGAGGAAATCTTGGTGCCCTTTCTCTAGCTATGAAGGAAGAAATTGTTAGATCAAGGTAGAAGCTCTATATACATATATATACTTGCATACTAATGATGTGACAACTAGCAAGCCCCTTGCTTCCTTACAATGTCATATCAAGAATAAATTATCAAAGGAATAAAAATATAGAAATGGTATTTATAGAATCTCTCTCTCTAACTTTGATATGTTCTTGTTCCTTGTTCCCTACCAGGTGAAATATGAGTGGCATGTGCAAGATATGCCTATGTATGTATCTCATGTAAAGAGTTTCATTGATTTTCAGAGTTGACAAGGCCTTCAATACAACAGTTTCATGTTATAATTTGACAATATGAGACTTATTCTGAGGGTTTAATTAGGTGCTTAGTCCATGGAAACCAGTAGCACACAACATATGAAGTTTTTTGTGCTATGAATGTGTAATCTGAACTATTTTGTGGGCTTTCTCAGAATTCTTTTTGCTGTGTTCCCAATATGGACTTTATGTATTTCTTTTCTATGCCCTTTTGTTCATTTTAATTCATAAGTAGCAGCTGATTGAGATTATGAGAGAGAGAGAGAGAGAGGTTTGAATTTTGCTTGGGAGTTTGTACATTCAGGTGTTTCTGTATGGATGGTGAGAGGAAATGCATGCAAAAAAGAAGAGCAAATGTTTGAACACATGAGCAGCCACAAATGAAATGTAACAAGTATAGAGTGGCGGAGGGGTCAGGGGAGGGTATCAGTGTGGGACCCGCGCGAATGATTAGAGAATGATGCATTGTGTTTGTGTGTGTCGTCTTTTCCCATTGGAATTGCAGAGCGATACCTTTCACCGTATGATCGTGCCATTTACTATGTCCAATTGCTTCTCTCTACGTGTCCTGTTCCGTACGAGGAGGAGGAGGACGCCCAACACATATACATATTTACCCCTCCCTTGCTACGCTTTCTCTGCTTCTGTGGAGGGCTACTTGGGGTATTTCATCTCCCCCATGACAGCCCAGGTTTTAGGTTTTACATTAGTAGCAGTGGTCGTCTCGTCGCCTAGAAACAGAGCAAATTAAGGTGTGGAGTCTGAGAGAGCGAGAGAAGAGAAGAGAATAGGTTTTTTGGTTGAAAACAAGTGTCTCTCTGGAATCTCCATTAGCGTTTGTTAGATACAGAAAACAATGGGCGTTTCTGTTTGGAAAGCTCTTGTCTGGTTTTCGACCTTGTGCCTCACGCTCTCTTCCTTACTTCCCTCTGCTCATTCTTCCCGTTAGTCCCTTCTTCTTCTTCTTCCTGTATCTCAATCTCTCTGTTTTATACATTTGCTCTGTTTCTCTCTTGATATATACTGTATATGATATGATGCTCTCTGTTTTGATTTAATACAGGGTTGTATGGCGGTTCTACGGTGATGGTAGTAGCACAACAGTCTGAGTCTGCAGTGAAGGAGGAGGTGAAGAGATTCGAGAATGGAACAACACATGACTCAGCCAGGCTGGTTCCAACGGGACCAGACCCTATTCACCATAACAACATCCCAACTACTGAACGACCTTGATTTTTTATCATTGTTACATGTGTATACAACCTTCATGACTTCCATAGTTTATATATTTAGGGCTTCTATTTCTTTTCTACTCTAGAAGCCCACCACTGTTAACTTCTCTAATATGCCCTGTTTCATACTCTGTTCTTCACTCTTGTTTTAAACTCTGTTTTTCAGTGACGTTTTTCTTCTTCTAATTCACTCTCTCTGCAATATTGCTCTTCATGCTTCATTATGTTTTACACAAATATTCTGTGATTCATATTTCATTGCATTTGATTTGGTGGGTTATAACTTTTTGATGTTGCCTGTTGGGGATTGAGATTGAAAATGTGGAGAAAGAGAATAGTAGCAGTAGAGGCAGGGGATGGTGATGGTGATGGGGATGGTGATGGTACAAAGTGGGGGAGGGGGTGGGAGGCGGCGGGTAA
>JAYMTE010000903.1:0-15233 GCA_036897545.1 Pelargonium fulgidum
TTGCTCTGAATGAAAAGACAGGTTGAAACATTGGTCACCACAACTGAATAGCTAATTCTCAACAACGTTTAGAGAACCTTATTCAAACAATCAAAGAAATCATTTTTTTTTTCTTTTCTTTATAGCCAACTGATGCAGCGTTTTAAGATAGGAAGTCCTTAAGCATAAAACACTAACATGATATGGAAGTAAAAACTATGCAATGTGTCACCTGGATATAAAACTGAAGATTTCGAATCAAAAACACCATATGCTCTCTAATGCGCCACATAGGTCTATAGCGCTGCCGTCTCTGCTGTGCTATTGAGCAACTTATTCGATCATTACGATGTTTGGCAAAATCCGTGTGATCCTGGTGCATCACAGAGGCCCAAGATTTCTCTAACTCCATTTGTGTCCGCTTGAGCCGCAACAAATATTGGAAGACCCTGCGGTACCTGGGGTAAAACATCAACTGTTCAACCACTTATGCAGAGACAGTTCAATGTTTGGCTACAAGTTTTTCTTGTAGGAGAAATCTTACTTAGAGAGCACTTCTTGGGTAAAAAACAACTGCAAGGGCCAATCTACAGAATATTCAAGAGCAATACCATCCCATCCTTCTAGGGACATCTCTGAAGAAACACTTGATGGTTCTACTTGGGAAGATTTAACCGTGATACCGACTGAAGGCATCCTAGAAGAAAGTTAAGTAATTCTGTTAGAGTTCATAGACTGGAACTAGAGCATAGTAGCTACAGTTGACCTTTAATTTCAATGGTCAATCACAAATAGTCAATACAGGCTCTAACCGCAAGGAGACTCTTGAAAAGTATTTGTCTTCCTCACCAATAGTCTTTATTGCAGCCTGCATTGGAAGTTACACAAATGAAATTGTTTCATTAAAAAATGTACAAAGATCACACAACATATAGTTGCACGTGTATCATATCTGTTAGGAGTTACATCATGTTAAACTTACCAATTGAAATGGGACCATAAGATCAGCTTCAGCGGTTGATTGACGTGGCGGTAGTCGCATCAATTGGCGACTCTCCTCAAGAAAAAGCTGGCATTTAAGTTCAAGTCTTATTAAAAATAAGTACAAGAATGCTCTAATCACATAGCAATACAGCTTAATTAAATGTACCAAGCCTAGAAAGAGTTTAAGAGACCAAAGTTAAGGAGGTGAAGAAAGGTATGGCGTGTAAGCTATTGTAGAGTGAGTTTAAGAGATGCAGACTGCAATTGTATAATAGGTCTGATCAGGTATTTAATTAGATAATAGAAGGACATCTGTATATAATCAAAAGTTAACTATAACATGTGTCCCTAATGGAGTTTGTACTAACCCACATAAAACAATGTTAAATAGATTATTACAAAGCCAAAAGGTTTCAGTTAGGCTACCCAGTTTCTTTCATTGTCGTTAGAGCTAAATAGGAACCAAATATGCACATCAGTTGTAGTTAAGCAGTTCTACATAAAACATTAAAATTTACCAATAAATAGCAAAAGGGTTCCAGTGCATGTAATGGTAATGGTTTCCCTCGCCATGGGACTAAATCGCTATGAACTGCTCATATACTGTATAATGTATTCAGAATGAACAGGCAGAACAGCTTTTAAGAGTAAGATACTGGCCATCATTTACCTGGAAGAAATCTCCTTTTGCTAGAAGAAAGTAGTCTTTTAGAGCCTTCAGATGGCCATTTAAGTCAGCTCGTACAACCACAAGCTGCAGAAATGACTCCAGTAAGTAAATGCCTCCAAGAAGAAAATGAACAAATTCGTCGCATTGAGTACCTGCCAAAGATGACTGGCTGCAATAGCCCGAATAGAGTCAACGGCATATTCAAAAGATCTTTTATGAAACTCGGATGATTCCTGCAAATTATGTTCAGACTAGTTAGCCTTTCAAGCTTAAGTATTATAAGAACTACGCTTGACTGTTTAAAGAAAGAGTGGATGTTCTAAAAAAACCTTAAGGTCTTGTAGCATAGTTTCAATTTTGTCAGCTTCAGATTGAGGAAGTAATTCTTCCCCCATAAGTTTTGTATCCACAAACGGCTCCTTCTGGACAGGAAAGCGTCCTGCAAAACTTTGGAACCTCTGGGAGCCTTTTGGTAGCTGCGGCTGATATTCAGCATTCTGAAACCTAAAGGAAGGGCTTGGATTCCGAAGAACCCTGATGGCTTTACCAGCAAAAAGAACTGACTCAGCAACACGCATATGAATATACTCTGGCAGCATATCCTGAAAAATAACAAGTATTAAACTATGAATAACTCATGATAGCTGTGAAGTTCCAAAGACCAATTAGTCACTTGATTTTCTTTTTTGCTTGCTTTGGTTGGATCTAAAGGAAACCCAAAGCAAGACTAGCTTAGAGCTCCTACATAAATAACTTGAAAGTTAAACAAAATGGTGAGTAATTGCCAGCCACTAATAACAATACAAGGGAAACCATAGCCAAGTCTCTTAACTAATAGTGAATGATAATGGTACTACCCCAACGCATTCTTGTCATGATAACAAGACTAGTTGAATGTATACTCAAGAAAAAATATAGATGGCAATATATGTAGACAACATCTTTTTTTGATCGACCATCTGTGCTGCTTTAATTGATTGTAAATAGAAAGCAGTGTAAACTTTTAGGAAGTAGTTTGAGGATACCAAAGAGATATGGAATCCCAAGTGCCAATCTGTCAAAGATGTATCAGCAGTTGACATGCGTGCAAGCTTTTCAATCATATCTGAGTGATATGAGCCATGCTCTACATCATCCTGCCTGAAAAGTAAGATGAACCCAAGAACCAGTTTCAAATAAAAATAGTTTACAAGTAAAATAAGCAGAAAAAGGTACCATAAGTAGCCATTTCCCACAAAAAACTCAATCAACAATAGAGTGTTGCAAGTGATACTTTCATTGGTCACATCATTAGTGATTACCTCCCAATAAAAAATTCTCCATGCTGGTCTTGAAGAATCCCATATATCATCCATGATGCAAGTTGATTATACAAGACTTGATGCCCATGCCAAAGAAGTCTATACTTTGAGCACACACGGTAATTAGAAAAAAGAAAAACAAAGACCAGTTTTCTCTTCACTTGCAAACCAAAAGGGAATGAACATGCATATAAATATCGAAGCCAGAAGTTTCTACCTCTGAATGCAAGTCTGCAATTCAGGCACCCCACAGTGGCATCTTTTATGCAAGAGGTTGAGAAGCTGCCCACCTCGAACATCATCACGCTCAATCTCAAGAACAAGCTCATACAGAGGTGGCAAAATAACAAAAAACTGAAAGGTGAAAAAAAATAATCAAAACATCATTCAAAATGACAATAAGCCAAGAACACTAGTAAATAACTAAATATGTACAAATTTCATAGTCAACCTTGTTTAGGCCTTGAGTAACAGTAGCCAAAATAGGCATGGATTCTGACAACAATTTTTGCTCAATATGAAGAACAGCGGACCTGTACACAGACAGTATCTCCACAATTCCATTAGCAATGGCTCTGCGGTACACACTCGGCTTCTCCGCCTTCCCCTTGGACAATTCGGAAACCCTCGCCAGAGGAGACACATTCGCAGACCTAATCCAACTCAAATTCCGAGACCTGGTCGAAAATCGATCGAGCTCCCTGTAATAAAACCCTAGAGTGATAATCCTCTCAATCAGATCCCTGCAAAAACACAGCAACATTGCAAAAATAAGTACAAAAAATGGCGAATTCAAGAGACTACAGCACAGTACAGTGTACCTATCGCTGGGCTCGATGAAGGAGATATCGGGAGCGAGCTTGAAGCAGCGCTCGTCGGAGATAGGAGCGTCGGGGGATAAGTGAATGCCAAGAGACTTTTGGTGCTCTCTTTCGTCTACAATGAGATCTCCGGTGTACCCCAGTAGTGATAGCAGCAGCTCGTGCAGCATTTTTTTTTTCTCTTTTCCGATCAGATTGACCGTACAAACGGTGGTTGCTGTAATTTGTTTGTTGTCTTCTTCTTTTTTGAATTTTGTTGGCCTCCAAAAAGAATCGCTGTTCTGAGCTGGGAGGGAAAATAAGCTGAGACTGGAGTGTTGCCGGCGGGTGGTAAAGGTTGTGAAGACCATGTACCGAAGATGATATTTAGGCCCATAAAGATGTTAAATTGTGACAGGCCGTGAATCAATGGAATAGATACATTTGTTGAATAGTAATCTCGCAGATTTAGCTCGCAAAATCGGCTCAGTTTCAACTAGGCGTCGTTCGATTTTTATTCTTCGGATAATTATGCACAACCACTAGGGTGTGGAAGCGCCCACTTTGCACTCCCGCAAAGTTGGCCTTGAGTTGTATTAACACTATTTACACAAACACAATTCAAAACATGTGCATGTCTTGTTCGTTTTATGTTGAAAGTTGATTTAACACAACACAACAAGCTTAACATAGATTCTATTGGCAATATTATCACAAAAACAACTCAATATATTTTACGCCATAAATTTACAATTATATCTTTTATGTGCACAAGTCATGCATGTCAAAAAAACAACTAATTAATCATAAGCGCGTATTTTAATTACCCAATACGATTTCTAAACATGTTTAGTTCTCCACATATACAAAATATGTGATTCCAAAAACGCTAATTCTGCGTCTTTTTGCAATTTGATAAATTCAAACAATAATAACATATCTTAGAGATAATTTGAATATTTTGCCTCTTCACGCTCAACTCAAGCATCACACTAATTTCACAGCTCCTTAAACCTCGGTTTCGCAACGAAACAAAACCAAAGGCTGCACATTGTCACAAGCTTGCTACAAATAATCCTCTACTTTTCCCGAGAACTGGAAAAACTAGGAAATGTTTAGGTCTTTCGGGTGCAATAAATAAAAATCAACAAGTTACACTATTTGGACAAAATTTTGGAAGTGTAAAAACTATTGCCAGCTTGTTTCCTCTTCTTGTTGTTCAAGGTTTTACCACTTTGAGGCGGCTTGTTCGCCTTCTGCTTTTGTCCACTCTGTTTGCGGTCTCCTCCATTTTCATGTGGATTCACATCCTCAAACTTTAGTGGTTTTATAATGACACCAGATCTCTTCACAACCTGAACCAACAACATTTAAAGTGAGAAACCGAACATAGATACGAATGTTAAGAAGACAAAACTTAATAGTTATTCCATCAAAATATAACTTGACACTTACTTCAGGTCGATTAAGAGCTCCAACTGTTGTTGCCGGATTGAATTCAGGTCCAATTGGCATGCGGATGCTCTGCTCGAAAACTTCCTTGGAATCAAAGGGGAAAGGTAACGTTTTTGTATGTAGCTTCTCAGCCTGAAAAACACAATACAAATAAAATACTTTGACAACCAAAACTAAATACAACAAAGCTCAATATCGCAGATAATAATGTAGAACACAAATTACTTCCAACTTAGATTAAGCCATGGGCAAAATGTAATAAACTACCACAAGTAAAGACAACTAACCTTTTTATCCACTTTTTCGGAGATAATAACATGTTTAAGATGTGCATCCCTCCTCTTTTTGAGAGCTTCTTGCCGTTTCTTGTTGGCATTTTCATGCTCTTGCAGCATCCAAGAAGGCAACCCTTTCTTTTTCTGTATCTTCGTCCATTGTCCCCAACCAGGGAGCGAAACGGGCTTTTCTGGTTCAGGGTTTTCCTCGTTCAAAGCCTCAAGTTTATATTTTTCAAATTCTTCCTCAACATCATCCCCTGCAAAAGCTTGAGAAATGAGCTCTGCTTGAGAAGGAAGGTCATATGATGGTTGTGGACCAGAAGACAAAATCCCATCCACCATCTGCCCTTCACTATCTGAATCACTATCGTCTTCCACTTCCTTCACAGGTTCAAAAAACAGACACAAATTGGAGTAAGGAAAGTGAACAATCAATATGAGTACTGCAAGTTTTGGAATATGAAACTGTCATACCTCTGACCCTTGCTTAAGCAAAACAGGTTTCTCATCCTTCCGATTCTTTTTTATTTTGGCTTCAACCTCATTTACATTTTTATTCTGCTTGTCATAAACACACTGGTCAATATATTAATATATCGACACAAATTAAAAGGAAATGGAAAAAAGGAAATTATTTTGGTAAAATTAACCTTCTTCCATTTATTTGATGCAAAGATTGCAACTTCATACGATGTCTTTGGACCAGGATCTCTAACAATATCATCAAAACTCTGTAAATCACAAAACATATTATTTAACAGTTGCAGAGCAAAACTATAGTAAGACCACTAAGACCAGGAGCTGAAATCAGATCTCACCTTTAGAACAGAATCTTGACGAATCTCAGAATCTTCAGTGAATAAATTAGAATCAATATGGATATCCTTCAGTAAATCATTACTTCTGTTCTCAGTATCATTACTTTCCTTAGGTGCAAAGTCGTCATCACCATCACTATCATAATATCTATCAATATTATTATCTGATTTAACCTTGTTACTTTCAGGAAGTTGTTCCTTAGCTGCTGTACCGAAGACTCTTCTGCCACCTGAAGTCCCAACTTGAGATTTTTCAGCTGCACTTGAATCCTCAAACTGCTTCATTGACGATTCGAACTCTTCAATAGCAAGCTTGGCTTCTTCATTAGCTGCGTCCTTCCTTTTTTTCAACCCTCGAATCTGTGTCAAAGCAGACCACATAGAGATCATGAAAATAAATAATACAAATAATAGTTTAAACTTAAGAAGGAAGCTCTTCGGTTTTCCTTATTCTATCAAAATTGTTTTTGCAGGTAAATTTAGTTTTTATGATCAAACAAGAGTGCGGAAGTATACCATGAAAGGTAAAGAAAGAACTCCTGAGGCAGGCACTTCATCATCTTCTTCTAGTACTTTAAGCGTCTTCTCTTTAGCTTTCAATAATAATTTGGATGCCCTATCTTGATCTTGGTCTGATCCGGCTGAATTCTCAGCATCATCGTCATCACTACTGCCATCACTGCTGTCACTGCTGCCGCTACCATCCCTCATAGAGTTCATTTTTCTAGTCAAAAGTGCATGCTGGTGAAGCTGATCGGATATAGCAGCTCGAGTTTCTTCGGTCTGGGAACTCAAACCACGCTGTAAAAGGCGTTTTGCCCACTTATTGTTGTTTTTGTGCTTCAGAGTCATGCGTTCCTAGAACAGATTGGAAAGGTACAGAAAATTAAATATTTTATTTTAACATACATGTGGTAAAGAGAATCATTTTTGGAATAAAAGACATATATTAGCCTAAGATAAGCTATACCTCTGCACGCTTGAATTCTTGCTTCATTGCCTGTTCTTTCGCAGCTTCTGGATCCATCTCCATTTCTCCAGATGCGGCCCTTAGTCTATCTTTCTTCAGCAAGCGATGATATGTTTTAGACTTTATCTTTTTTATATGTTTGGCCTTCATTTCGTGTCGGAATAGTAAACTACGCATTTTAGCAAGCCGATTCTGGCGGTCTTTCTCATCTTGAAGAGATACCTGCCAAGCAACATTGAGGGCAAAAAACAGTCAATAAATTGTAACATATCACAAATGCAGAGTTAATGAACAACAGGAGAGCTATGTCTGCACACCTTGTTCAACTCAAGAAGCCTGGAACCATCTTTTTGAAAAGCTTCTGTAACTTGTCCATCAGAAACCAAAGATGCCATCTTTTTCTCGAACTCAGTTCTAGGTTCAAATTCAGACGCTATAGCTCCTACAGTAGAAAATCCTAAGTCTATATCTTCATCAAAAAATATTGTGGATGCCTCCCTGTTCTTCTTGACTAAGGGCTCCCACTTAGTAACCTCTTTCTTTGATAGCTCATATGCTGCCCTCCTCTCCACCCTGTCTTGATCTGCTTTTGGAAGTGGGGCATGAAGAGCAACAGACTTGCTCTCCATTTGATGCATCCTCTTTTTAAGTTTGCTATAACCAGCTTTTCCATGAAGAGGATCCAAAAGGTCTTCAAGACTAATTTTTCCTTCGCCATCCAAAACATCGCGAGTAGGATTGTATTCAGATTCTGGATATGCCTCGGATACAACTACATTATTTTTCTTCTTTTTCCCTGACAGTGATACAGATAGCATTCATGTTATTATTCAATATCTGTAAACAATGTATTTGATTTCTTATAAACAAATTATCCACAACCATAATTTCTATATGCTTATCTAGGACAGTCTTCAAAATATGCATATCAGGATTTTGAATTCCAAACAAACATATGAAAACTAGGATTGCTATGCTTGACCCTTCCAGCATTATAACATGATATGCAAATCAGTACTCTGATTTAATAAACAAATTAACCACTTATGGATGAATGTGTTTACTCAAAATTCAACAGCTCTCCGAAACGCACAGAAATAGAGATATTAGCGCTTTGAAATCCATCTATTTCAATAATACATGAACTAATAGGTGCATCTATTCTATCATAGTAAAGGCAAATATATCAGGAACCCACAAAACCAAATCCACATTACTTAACATTATCGATTACCACAAGCCAGTCTACCTGAATTTGGACCATTAGTATCGTGACATTACACATAAAACTTAGCCTACATAAGAAAAGTCTTAAGCAGCCATTTTAGTTCTTACCCTGAAAAACCTCACTAGGCATTCCAGTAACCCCTTCCAGCATCCTCGTGTGTCTTCCTTCATCTTTCTCGGCAATCTCATCATCATCATCTTCCCCGCCGTCATCGTCATCATCATCAGATGGCACATTCTCATCCTACATCAGAAAAAGTCACTTGTTGATAGATGAATTTCTCAAACGAACTCAACAAAGCAATAACTTAATAGTAACCTACAAATATTTAACTGCTATGTCTAATTCAATTGAAACAAAAACTTAACCAATTTCCTAACCATAGTTTTGATTTTAATTCCAACCAGAACAACACTTCATCAAACCAAAACCTAATGAAAAACGAATACTGCTCAATTTCATGAAAGAGAAGATGAGGCACCTTGAAATCGTCGGGGAGCTTGAACTCTAAGTTGTCGACGCGGTCGTAGCGGCGGTTCTTGCCGGACTCCTCCTCGGGCGCCTCTTCCTCGTACTCGTAGAGGTCGTGGCCCTCGTCAGAATCAATCTCTTCGTCGCTGGTCGACGGTTGGCGAGGATTCAATCGTTCGAGCTCTTTCCGAAGCGCATTAGGCAAGCGAGGACCGGTCCTCTTTCTTCTATCTCCACTCTTGTTGGACATGGTTTTGGACGTGGATCGGTTTTGCTTTTTGCTAGATTTATCTGGCTTGTCCATTGTAGCGCCCCTGCTCTTCCTCTTCTTCTCCGCCATGTTCATGGTTGCTGTAGCTTCAGGGGAAGATGGCAGTCTCTGTTTCGCTTGGCGGCTGCAAATCTTTCCCTTTGCCTACGGCTGAACCAGCATAAGGGTATGTTTGGAAACTGTGAAAATACTATTCGGTTTTAGGGCACGAATGTGAAATAGTATCAACTATTTGGTTTGGGCCCTGTGGGTCAAATTTCGGCATCGCATCGTTTTATTGATTGGGCCTTTTCTGTGCTCAAACCAATATATACGGAACAGCCCATTGGGCTAATTTTCACTTGCAGTCTTGCACCAACACAATTTATTTATTTCCATAATGTCTTCTTGTACACATATTAAGATTCAAAATTATTATACGTCTAGTTATGATTTTAGGGTCTTGGATATGTAGTGTATGATGGACCGATAGATGGAATTTAGAGTCCAAGGAGATGACAGATGGAATTTAGAGGTTGTTTTGTAATTTGTGCTAAACTACTTTTAAGAGTTTCATCGGCAGACAAGTGTTTACTCTCTCGATAAGTATATTGACAATTATATGAAAATACTTTTAGAGGTATTTCTAAAGCATGGTGTGCATATGAATTGTCTTCAGAAACGATTTGGCTTAAAGGAGGTGCGTGAGAGCTCGTCAAAGAGACGTATAGAAGCATCATGGAGATTCCAAGTGACGCTATATGAATCTCGTGGACTTCACGAATTCCATAGTCGAATTTGAGAGTCTTTGGGCCCATAAGTGATTACATGTTATTTGGGATGCATCATCATAATATTATTTGCTGTACAATTCATTGGTATTGTTTTCTTAAGTTGTCATATTATATACACATCCACCTCAACTATTTATTTTGAAAATGATTTAATTAATGCTCAGTGCATTCTAGTAAGAATTAGTTGTAATAAATTATGTAGTGGATAAACTATATTGTAAAATTATTGAATTGATTTGATTTCACAGACCAATACAATTATTTTTCTCATTAATTTATTCATCCCACCACCAGATATAATTTAAATTCAAAATCTCGTAATCAAGTTTGAGGGTTTTGAGGTTTTGCTAAAAATTGGAGTCATTTTATTCATCTTAGACACATGTAAATCTGCTTGATCTTTCAAAAACTTCAGACAAATAGATTAGTGGATGGCAATGCCTTTATTATAGTCTTAGAACAAAAAGACCTCGAAACCTGCAGGTTGTGCATAATTGACAGTCTTGACCTCCACCAGTGAGCTTGGAGCTGTCTGAATTCTGATGCATGAAAATGGTAAGATTTTCTGCCATATAAAACCCAATTTGGCGACAAAATTACATTAAACAAAAAAAAAAAAAACACCATATATATATATATATATATATCAATTACTTACACATCTACATCATGTAGCTTCAAGAGTCAAGAATTGGAGAAATTAAGGTTGGAAACCCTTGTTGGAGAAGGGGAGCACGTGCAGATAGCAGATTGGTCGGAATCTGCACGTGCCCTGCTTCTCCAACATGGAGCTACCCACCAACACAGAACACAGTAACCATTAGTTGTTGTTTTGCTGAATGATGAATGTGAACAATGTTGGAAGAAAAGTTGGGTATTTATAGAACAAGAAGATGATGATGTGTTGTGTTGTGTTGTGTTGGAGGGTTAAAAAAAAAAAAAAAGAGAGAGCAATCGAGTGATGATATGGAAGAGTTGGTGTGGAGGAAAACCTCTGACAGGCCATGCCATGCCAGAACAGACCATCATATGCTATGGTAATTGAAGATGGTTCTGAAATGGATATATCTAAGATCAGCCCATTGCAGTTATTGTCCCCTCTAATCAAGATGTTAGTATGAACTACAGTAAATTTTATCCACTTGTTGGCCGAGCGACTAGTTTGCATTACCTCTCGACTTAATTTGTATTTGTTCACGTGTAGACTCTGCTTTTTGTATCTAGTCTACACGTGAGAGAATGTGTTGGAGAATATCATGTCATGAAGTTAATCTCTATTTAGACTCCTAGTTGAGTCATCCATCTTTTAGTTTAAACTTGAGTTGGATTCAAGTCTAACTTAATTAGTATTGGAGCAGACTTTGTTAGTTCAATTCACATGTCTATATGTGGGGCCAATTCTCTCCAATCCTACCTTCACTTAATAGGGACCGTTGGGGGTCAGTGACTTGACTGACACATGTGTTCTCTCTTATCATGCCTTCACGTGAAGGGGAAGTTGGGTAGAGGTGGGAATTGGTCGGATCAGTTCAGATTTAGTTCGAATTTCAGATTGAAACATGAGATTCAATCCGGTCGGTTATTTTGCAAGAAAAACCTGTTTCAATACAATCTGAAATTGATCAAGTCGGATCAAATCGAATTTTTCTCATATTGAATTTCAGATGTCTGCAGATTCGGATTCAAAATGTCAGCTCTCAGGTTAGGCCTTGAGACCCGTTTACATTATCTCTAGACTTAATCTACTTATTCATGTGTAAGGTCCATCTATTCTGTCTTATTAAACATGCATCGTTCTTTCAATTCACATACAAAATATGTTGTGAAGTCACTCGCCACTTAAAATATTAGTTAGACCCTTCATCCGTTAGTTTAACGATTTGGATTGGAACAAGTTTACACATTACACAAATGTAGGTGAATTTTGTCACTCAAGACACAGAGATGTTGGATGGAGAATCTGTCATGAGATGCAAGAATATAAAGTAAAGAGTGCAAGGAGGCTTTGCGTGTGTTGCGGTGGCTTTTGAGTATGTTACACCTGAGAGAGAGAGAGAGAGAACTCAGCTGGGGAAGCTCCCTAGGTAGAGTATGATTCCCTATGTAGAGTAGGCATCACCTTTCTATCCCAAAAGAGATTGATGTTGCTCCCAAGTTTCATCCATGGACTCTTCAATTTTCACCATGTTTTCACTTCTCATCCCAACATTACCAAATTACATTGCCAAATCAAAACCCATTGTGTTGTGTTATGGGAAAGGGCAACTTTTATTACATGCTAAATGACATTTGCAGACAATAAAACATATTGACACACTATTTTTTTCCTCTTTGTTTGGTGGAAATAGTTTGTGAATATAGTCTAACGATGTTGATATAAAATCTCAATTCCTTTCCGTTCGAACTTTAATATTTTTTTATAAAAAGAATTGTGTTAAGTGAAAACTAGCGATTTACTCTGATTCGAACTCGAACAATTCTTTTATAGAAAGAAAAGTGATAAATAAAGACTAGAGTGTCGCCCTAGTATTCACCTATGGCATGGAAGTATGTATTGTTTTGTGTCTCACCCCCTACATGTATGTAGAAGAAGCTTTTCAATTTTGACTATTTGAAAATATATAGAAAGTTCAACGTAATTAGAGAACTTTCATATATGTTGAATATAGTCATACATGGAATTGAGTCGACCATGAATTTGGCAGTGTGGAGCACAAGTCAGATTGGTCGTTCCATGTGTTGAGTTGAACCATATTGTAGTTCAGAATATGTGTCAAAACGAGCTAAAGAGATCGAGTAGAATGAGCACACAAACGTGTGCATGAGACACGATCGAGTGAGTTGCCTTGCCATCGTTCGTGTAATATGTACATGGGAGGGTGTGTTGACCAAACATCCAACACTGTAAAATACAATTTTTGACTTTTTTATTATCTTTAATTATTTGATTAATTTTGGCTATATGATGACATTATGTAGTTTCGTATGTCTAATAAACCGCGAATTTCTCATATATATTATGAGCTAACAATAGAAATGTTTTTTAAAAAAATGAACAAATCATAGAGCATAACATAAGAAAGTAAAATGTTAATATGTTATGAAAAAAAATAATAAAGCATGTTGAGTGTTGACATTAAGGAAAATTCAAAGACAAAAAAATCTATTTGTCTTGTAGAAAAAGAACATAGATTCTGCATGAGGTCATGATCAAATCTAGAGACATAAATACTTGGCGTGTGGAACAGCAAGTTTTGCCTATTGTGGTTCTTGGTAATAAATGCTTTATTTGGTCAGACACTCCTATGTTCTCTAAAGCTTTTTAAACTCAATCATGCTTCCAACTAGCTCAAATTCCACACCACTTGATGCATTTCTTTGACTTTGCCTAAAACCTAAATTCTAAACTAAGAGCATACACAGTGCTGATCCAAAATGCATGTGGACCAGCAAAGGGATTTTAAATTTTGAAGAGTCCATGGATGTGGGGAGACCAGTCCCTGTACAGGGGTCCAGGCCCTCTTCAATTTTTTTTTTTTTTTTTACAAACTAACCAATGAATGAATGCCAAGTGGCCACTCAAAGTTGAAACATGATTTGTCTTATTTGTCATTTGTCTTATTATTTATGTATCAAGCAATTTTTTTTAGTTTTATTTTTTATTTTCTTTCTTTATTTATATTTTCAATTGGATAAAAATAAATATTAATGTATCAAAAACGGATTTTTTTGTTTTATTTTTGCTTTTCTTTGTTTATTTATATTTTGAATTGGGTATGTATTAAACGGATTTTTTTAGTTTTATTTTTTTCTTTTCTTTCTTTATTTATATTTTGAATTGGATAGAAATAAATTTGTGTTGGGAATGAATTTTTTGGCTCAAAAACATTTGTTTGTATCAAAAAATAAATTAGTTAATAAAAAAATATTGTTTTTGGAATTTGCACTTTGACTCTTTTTTTTAACTCTATGTACTTAATTGCTATTTTATATTTTATTATTTGTTATGGTTCAATATTTTATTTGTATAAAAAAATGTATTAGTTTGTATCTTTTTTCTCTATATATAGTCATCTAAATTTGCAATTCATACACAACAATCTCTATACTCTAATTTTCTTTCCACACAAAAGTTTCTCAAATGGATCCTAACTCTCATTTCTCGAATAGCCAATCTCCAAATTCTCAATGGTCAAATTACCCAACTTTCAATTCTCAACTTCCTATTCCATTCCAAAATTTTCGAAATTCATCTCCAAATTCACATATTCCTGTTCAACCATTTATGCCAAATTATTTCAACCCGACATTTGGACATGTAGGTATGCCAAGTGAAAATGGAAACAATATGGGCTTTCAACCATATCATTCCATCGAAACACCAATTTCATCTCAACCGACCATTCCTCTAACACCAACATCGTCAAATTCAAGTTCTCAATTTCCAGGATATTCTACCCAACAAGGAGTGAGACACATTTCACTCGATGACGACGAAGTGGATCATGAAGCCAGTGGTTGAACAATCCGTCGTTGGCTTCAAGAAGAGGATGAATTGCTGGTTAGTGCATGGTTGAACGTCTCAAAAGACTCCATCAAAGGTAATAGTAAAAAAAGTAGCACTTACTGGGAACGTGTTGATGCATACTTTGAGGAGTTTCGTAAAGACGGTGTTGCACGAGGTCCGGTTGGCTTGAAAAAAAGATGGGCAAGATTGAGTGCCGCTACGATGAAATTTAGCGGATGTTATAGTAAAGTATCTCAGCGACAACAAAGTGGAATGGCGGAGAAAGACATCATTTCTCAAGCTCACCAAATGTATAGAAAAGATCATGGTAGCAATTTTTTGTACCAACATGCATGGAAAATGTTGCGAAATGAACAAAAATGGAGGACTTTCTTCGACGAAAGTGGTGACGGACGTACACCAACTAAAAGAACGAAGACATCGGTAAGTGGTCATTACACTTCATCTTCAAATACTGAAACATCAACTCCCTCTTATGTATGTGAAAAACGTCTGATAGGCCAGAAGGCTGCCAAAAGAAAGGGAAAAATGTCTAACCTTACACCAGAACAATTTGAGGAATGGCAACGTCTACAGACACAAAAAAATAAAAGTTTGGAAGAATTTACAAATGCCACAAAGGCTGACGTAGAAGAAAAAAAAAAAGAAAAACGATATGAATATCTTTTTCAAGGATACATCATCCATGAGCGCGGAACAACGATATT
>JAYMTE010000904.1:0-15232 GCA_036897545.1 Pelargonium fulgidum
GCGGCGGTGGTGGTGGAAGCGGCGGCGGCCAAGGGTATGGTGGAGGATATGGAGGTGGAGTTGGATATGGACGTGTACCTTGAGTTTTAACATTGTGCATGCATGCGTGCATGTGTCTGGCTCATCATCACTGTGGTTTCTACTTTGTTATTTTACGTTTAGTGTGGTCATCGTTGTTGTTGATTAACTAAGCTCTTGCATGATCAAGATATATTTAATTTTATAATTTAAGTGTATCCATGTACTCGTAATTTATCCTTTATTTCATTGTTTTAAGGTTTGTTACTAATTCAATGTGCAACACCATTTTTGGTGGGTCTGTTGAGTACTGTTCACTACTGTATTATTGTTATAATCATTAGTGGTGGTGTTCTTAAAGATTTTTTTAATCTGATTCTGAGCTGTAGAAAAGCAATACAACAACTCTTTATATATCCTAGGACTCGGAGGACAACACATTCCTGTAACAGTTTCTTCATGTTACTCTCATTGTCGTAATCAATGAAAATTACATGGACCACTTCAAACCTGAAGTAATTTTTGGACAGCAGAGAAAATTAAACATAAATTTAGTAATAAACGGAGATCCGAAACTTTTATTGTGCACATGCATCATGCATGCTATTGTTCTGTGATAACACAGCATGTAACTATAACACATTAACACATTTTCTCAAAATCTCTTAAGAGACAACTAATTGGTTACAAAAGATCTCTTCGAGTTCACTTACCTGAGCGTTTTGAAAGCTCGGTCTTTTTGGTTAACTTCTCGGTTCCTTGAGAGCCTAATGTTTGAAGAATCTTGAGACTGACTTTTGAAATTCAGTTTTCATTTCATTAAAAATTTACCTCCGATATAAGAGCAAATAAATTAAAATCAACAACTTGTAATTAAAATGTTACGAGGCCATCTCATGAAGTTAATAATCAGAAAGGTCGCATGTTGGGCCATAGAGAAAGTGGTGCCCCTTCATTACTTGACCTATTTGGGACTTTAGTTGCATATCAATGATGTGATAGTTTATGCAATGATGGTTTGTGTACCTAAATTTTTCAAATTATTAATCGTGCGGGCCTATGTGTTCCCTTGCACACCACAAAAAAAAAAAAAAAAAAAAAAAACATAATCTCAATATACACAAAAAATGCTATAGAAAAACAATAGCTATACATATTATGTTGCATTAATTATGTTTATGAAAACTATCATGAAATTTCAAAAAAGAAAAAAAAAAAAAAGGTATATCATATAATGTATGTATCATTCTTACCAGTTACCACAACCAAGCTATTTAAGCTGAAAATGAGAATTAAAACTAGTCCTTATATGAGACAGCCCAAAGTGAGACTTAAACAGGCTCCAAGAAGGCCCATATTTAAAGTAGAGTCCAGTTAAGGCCGGCCCAAAATCATCTTACTCGGCTCTGTTAAAAACAAAAATTCAGCACAGAAGCCTCTAACAAAAACAACCTCCAGACTCAGCCAGCCTGCCCTAAACCTAGCCTAAACCCATTCACTTCACGACGGTTCATCGCTTCACTTTCTTCTCCACCGATTCCACTCACAACCCTCAACAATGGCGGACGTGGTTCAGTACCGGCTCGAGCGCATGGTCAACGAGCTCGACGACCTCGAGCGCCGCAACCTCTTCACACGCCGCGAAATCGCCGAAATCGTCAATCAGCGGCGCAAGTTCGAGTACCGCCTCAAGCGCCCTAGTCCGCTCAAGCAAGACTTCTTGGCCTACATCGACTATGAGATTCAGCTTGACTCGCTCCGCCTCCTCCGCCGGAACGCGGTTGCGCGGGAGCTTAAGAAGCAAGGCAACAAGAAGATGAAGAAATCAATCTCCGACTTCGCTGGTATTGCGAGGATTGTTGAAATTTATAGGCAGGCGACGAATAGGTATAAGGGGGATATTGATCTCTGGTTTCGTTATCTTGAGTTCTGTAGGGAGCGAAGGAATGGTAGGATGAAGAAGGTAATGCTGATGCTCTGATTTTCTATTTAGCTTGTTAAATGAATATTTAGGATCAGTTTTGCTCAGCTAAGTAGAACTTGTTGTGATTCAGTATGATTATCTGTTAGCTTTCTGTTTGGACTTTGGAAGCTGAGGAAGTGATGAAAAAAATATCCATCAAAGCTTTAGTTTTAGATAAACTATGCTAAATTATGAATCTATTCTGAGTTAGAGGATGAACACTTATGATCCAAAATATGATTTAACATTTTGGAAGGCAAATATTTGCTTTGAACCAGAAATCGTGTGCATTATTGACTATCTGGTCCTGTCTATACTTTGGAACTTGAATTTGGATTGGCACCATGACATATTGACAGTGTATAATAAGTTTAACTTCACTGGGTTTTCCTTTAGCCTAACTATATACTTGATATGATATGAGATTTTGTCGAGTTAATATGGACTTCAGCATCTTAAACTATTTTGGTGCTGCTAATGGTGCTTATTTATTATTGATCATTTGATTCCAAGCTTGGACTATTATACGTCATTTGATAGGATGTTTTGTTTAACTAGAAGAGGAAGTCATTACAAATGTTATGCTTGTCTGATTTAATTGAATCATAGCATATCTGTTTTATGCTCAAATTTTTCTTTAGCAAGACATGGCTTAGTCAATCCTCTGTATAAAGAGAATTACAACTAGCATCTTGTCTTCTTTTTTGCTCCCATTATAATGGAAGCTATCATCTTTCTGGAGCTGAGTTTTGTCCTAGCCTTGTTCTTATTCAATTTGAAGTACACTTGCAAGAAAAAACTTATTTTTCATTAGTGTTAGTCATGCTAGCGAGGATAATGTGAAACTGTGCCATCTTTTTTAAATTAGCTCTGCTATACTATTACAACTGAAGATATAAATTATAAATTTACAAGATAATTCCACCTCTAGAGTTGCATTTAAATTTTGACACTAATGCTTTCACTTCTCAAATCCACTATGTATGCGGTTAGGATTCTACAGTGAATTTCTGACTTCAGATTTGGACCCTTTTGTTTTACTATGAATGGTTTGGTTTGTTGGAATTGTGTCTTCTTTCTATTCAATTCAATTTACCTTTTTACCTCTGCAGGCCTTGGCTCAGGTGATTAGGTTTCATCCAAAGGTCCCAGGTGTTTGGATTTATGCTGCTGCTTGGGAATTTGACCATAACTTGAACGTCACTGCTGCCCGTGCTCTCATGCAGAGTGGTTTGAGAGTGTGCCCTACTTCTGAAGATCTTTGGGTTGAGTATCTGCGGATGGAACTTACATACCTTAACAAGCTAAAGGGAAGAAAGGTTGCTCTTGGAGAGGACGAGGGAACACTGATCCGTGACCTTAAAGATGCTGAAGAGAAGCAATGGAGAGATGACAACAAAAATTTATTTATGTCTCTTGACAAAGGAGATAATGATGATGGGTCAAAAGATGAAAATGAGAAGTCAGATAAGAAAATAGATTTCTTTCGAGAGCAAGGTTTGAGTGTACTTCAGACCATCTACAGTGGTGCAATTGAAGCCCTTCCCTCTAGTTTTAATTTGAGAAAACGGCTTATTGAGATATTAGATGCCACAGAGTTGGCACGGTCTGAAGAAATGAGAAAGGAGATGCTAAGTGACATGAAGAGAGATTTTTCATCAAAACCAGAATACTGGGACTGGCTTGCAAGACTTGAAATGAATGCTCCAGAAAGTTCTCAGTTGCAAAAAGCAGTTGAGGTATGAATCCTGCTCAAATCACTGACAATTGGACTTTTTTTACATTATAACACGTACATAAACCTATTCATTCAATATGGTGTAAGTGAGATAAATGTATATATGCTTATAAATGTTCATCCTTTTTGTGCCTACAATCATCTAATTATCGTTAATGGTTCTTCCATGTGCAGGTTTATGAGGAGGCTATAAAATTTGTGCCTTCAGCCCATATGTTTAATCTTTATACAAAGTTTTTGATGGATGTTATCGCTTCCAAAGAAGGAGATTTTCAAATATTGGGTTTAACTAGTCATCCTACAGATTATATTTCATCTCTCTTGATAGTATATGAAAAGGCTGAGTCAGTGGGATGCGTAACAGAGGAGCTCGCTTGCCAACATGTTTCATTTTACTTGCAACTTGGGAGACTGGATGAAGCAAGGAAATTGGCAGAAAAGCTTTGCACTGGAAAGCTTTCGGATTCTGTGGAGTTATGGCTTCTAAGAGCCTCTATAGAAGTTAGATGCATTACGAGAAATTCTCTTTCTCCTAGTAAGGCTGATCTGCTGTCAGTTTTTGAACTCTTACGGAATGTTTTGACAAGAGTGCCTGTTGCAAAAACTGAAAGCTTGTGGCTTATGGTAAGATACTAAGGCTCCTGCTTCAATGTTTCTTTTCCTTCTTTTCCTATTGAAGTTCATTTTGCTGTGAGTATGACATGATATACTGAAAAAGAAAGATGTGAGTTTGCTGAGCACCAAATGTTATGTTGCATGCAATGTATTGAGTTGACATCTCATGTACTGCAGGCCCTCAAATTCTTTGCAAATCAGAAGCATTACTTTGACAAGCTCGTGGATATCTCTGTTGTTTCATTGACTAAAGGTGGTGGCAGTGAAGATGGATTTTCTCTCTCTTCTGCTATCGTAAATTTTATTCTGCAGAAATATGGAATTCAGCGTGCAAGAGGAACATACAAACGGTATGACTTAAAGTACTTGGTGAACTTATTTTAAATGGCTAACTGAATATACTGACAAGTAATGACCAATGTTGCTATTCCTCTGATGTTTAGTATCTGATCTTGTCTTATGGTTTCCGCTGCAGATTTCTCGCTTTACCTCATCCCGGTCTTGCCTTGTATAAAAACTGCATTGAACTGGAAATGAATCTCGCAGCTGTTGGTGATAAAGAATCCCTAGCAAATGCTCGAAAATTGTATGAATCTGCCACTACCACTTATGAACAAGATCTGGACTTGTGGCGAGATTTTCATTCCATGGAAACTAAGGTGAACCTTTTGCACTTTGCTCTTAGGACCTACTGATCCTTCCTTACATATAAACCTGTCACTGGTCTCGTTCTAATTGGCTTAGCTAATATTACAGATGGGGACATCCGAAACTGCTAATGCTGTATATTGGCGAGCACGGAAGACACTGAAAGATGCTGCTGCACTAATTGGCACACCAGTTTTGTAATAGATCTGTAAACGCTAGAATTCCAATTTTGTTAGTTCGTGTTTTATCCCTAGAAAACTGGAAATGAGCACAAATGAGATGTAACTTGCCTTGGATTCTTTAATGTACCTGGAATACACCCATATACCATATGTTCGCTTTATTTTGGATAAGCTAAATGATAAAAGTAACAAACTGAAGCCTGAAGGATCCTTAATGATCTCTCCCACATTTGCAGTTAAAAAAAAAAAAAGGCTCCCAAGTTGGGCTTATCACTGTAGCGAATCTTATTCCCCACAACTCTTCTTCGCTATTCATCAATCCAGTCGATTCAGCCACGTGTAATCCCAACCTCGTACAATTTGATCGACCGTCGATATTTGGAACACATGGGCAAAACGGTACGAGCGATAAACACCACATCGAGGAAGACAGAGAGATTGGGTAAGAGAAATGGCAGCACCACTCGCTGACGATGGGGTTTTGTTGGCTTCCACACCGCACTCACCAACCATCAATATCAATCTCTTCTTTTTAATTTCATTAATTTTTTTATATAATATTAAAAAAATTATTGATTTTTTATCACTAGTTCATGGAGTGATATGTGCTCCGTAACGGCTCTCCAATCTCAGATTTGCTTGTTTTGAAATTTGAATAAAATCATCAGCTCTCTCTCTGTAAGTTCTCTCACTCTCTTTTTCTCAATTAGATCTCATTTGTCATCTGGGTTTGTTCCTATAACATCTCTACTTCAATGTTTTTTTTTTTAATTTAATTTATTTATAATTAGGAGATTTGTGTGATTGGCTTAGTTGGTTGTTAACAGAACTTTGAATTTTTCATTGGTTTCTTGTTGTTTACAGTAAATATATGTTCCTAAAATTGAATTTTTTGTGTCATATCTTGTTGATTCTTACACCTTATTTGTTATAAAAGTTGTATCTATACTGTGTTATCTTTTTGTTTTGTTACTTGATATGATGTTGCATTTAGAGACCCATTTTGGTTTTATCTTTTTGTTTTGTTACTTGGATGATGTTGCATTTAGAGACCCATTTTGGTTTTACTGTCAAAGGCCTAAAATTACCCTTGTTCGATGGATCAGATACTTTGTGTGTGTGTGAAGAAGATGAAAGGAAGCCTATGGCAACTTGGTCAATCAATAACCCGTCGTCTTAACCAGACTGACAAGAAGGCTTTAGCACGCCGTTACTTATCGTCGGGAACTGAGCTCAAGAAAACAGCTCTTTATGACTTCCATGTCGCTCATGGTGGAAAGATGGTGCCATTTGCTGGATGGAGCATGCCCATTCAGTATAAGGATTCAATTATGGACTCGACCGTGAATTGCAGGGAAAATGGAAGCCTATTTGATGTCGCCCATATGTGCGGGCTAAGCCTCAAGGGGAAGGATTGCATCCCCTTCCTTGAAAAGCTTGTCATCGCAGACGTTGCTGCACTTACCCCAGGAACTGGCACCCTAACTGTATTTACAAATGAGAAGGGAGGTGCAATTGATGACTCGGTAATCACCAAGGTGACGGATGATCACATATACTTGGTTGTGAATGCTGGGTGTAGGGATAAAGATCTAGCTCACATTGAGGAGCATATGAAGGCATTCAAGGCCAAAGGTGGGGATGTCTCGTGGCATATTCATGATGAAAGATCTCTTCTAGCTCTCCAGGTATATCTTAGATTCAGCTATTCATTTTGTTTGTTCTCAGCTATTGTATAATGTTCATTTATATACTGCTTGCAATGTATCTTTCACATGCCAGCAATGGTGACAGTTTCATTCCCGGCTTCTCAGTGTAAGTATTTAGTACTTTCATATAGGATCTACAATTTATCTAAATTACAATATTTTTGTGCTCTTGACTTGATTGTTTATTTGTGTTTTGCTTTGTTATTGAGATTTAAACTCACTCATTCCTTGAAAGAGGGAAGTTATTTTTGTAAAAGTAAATGTCAACATCTTATGCTTAGTATCAGCATTTGTTTGTTCCATATTTATATTGGGCCTTCTCTCTGTAGAATAATTGCCTTCTCTTTATTAGATAATATCCTCAAATACCTCTTCTAGATTAGTGAAGTAGTAAACTTTAGCGTTTTACATGTTTATCAGTGTTCCAATGTGGCTTGCCCTGTGCTTCGATAAGTTGCTAAAAGTGACATTCACAAAAGTTTTTCTTATTTTTTGTGGCGCAGGGTCCTCTTGCTGCCCCAGTTCTTCAACACCTAACAAAAGAAGACTTAAGCAAGATATACTTTGGGGATTTCAGAATTCTGGACATCAACGGCACCACCTGCTATCTCACTCGGACAGGGTATGCTTCTTTTCTATTTCCCATTCACCGGTTCTATATAGGCAACTTACATGTCGAAGGCTTAAATGGTATCTTCGCTCTTTCACTTTTCAGCTAATTCCATTTTAGCTATATGGATTTGGAGGTATAGAAACAGCAAGGTCTATGACTCTTAGAGCTTGTTTTCTTTTCCCAGTTTCATTTTAATTTAACTTAAAAACTAATGGAAATTGTGAATACATCCAAGTAATTTTGGATTGAGACATTGAAACATAGTCCATCTCACCTTTCGCAAATGTAGTGCGTCAACTACTGTTAGCCTCAGATAAGAACATTTTATACTGCCTAGAATTAGAATGGAATGAGCTGAAGGAGTAGTTGGTTACTCGTGTTTCTCTTTTTTCTGAGATCTTCAGGTACACCGGTGAAGATGGATTTGAAATTTCAGTTCCTTCAGAGAATGCGGTGGATCTTGCCAAAGCACTGTTGGAAAAATCGGAAGGGAAAATAAGACTGACAGGGCTAGGAGCTCGAGACAGTCTCCGACTTGAAGCTGGGCTGTGCTTATATGGCAATGACATGGAACAACATGTGACACCTGTAGAGGCAGGGCTGACATGGGCCATCGGGAAGAGAAGAAGAGCAGAAGGTGGCTTTCTAGGAGCAGAGGTGATCCTCAAACAACTGGCAGATGGTCCTTCTGTGAGGCGTGTTGGTTTCACTTCCTCAGGGCCGCCTCCAAGAGGCCACAGCGAGATCCTGGACGATGAAGGCAGTAGTAACATTGGGGAGATCACTAGCGGGGGCTTTAGCCCGTGCCTGAAGAAGAACATAGCCATGGGTTACGTGAAGTCGGGAAAGCACAAGGCGGGCACTAAAGTGAAGCTTGTGGTGCGAGGAAAGGCATACGATGGGGTCGTCACGAAGATGCCATTTGTACCAACCAAGTACTACAAGCCAACCTAACTCGTGTACTATTTCCTGCTCCTGGATTTTCTGATTGTCAACTTCAATGTTATTATCTACACTAATTTCCTTTGATTTGCAAGTGAAATAGAAAAATTATGTTCTTTGCAGTGTATACATTTCATTGCATGCCGCACATAATCTGTTGCCTTCCCTTAGCAGTCTCAGAACTTGAGGAAACATTCCTTGTTGCACAAATCTATATCTGCTTTAACTATTCCTTGTTGCACCAAGATATAGCACCATTTGATTTCAACATTTTGCAAATTTGTAGCCTTGGCACATCCAAAACCCTTACATAATCTGTCAATGAGATCCAATGTTTGAACTAACGTGGATCTTGCTTTTACGAACAATTGACAACTCATTCAAACTACGACTCAAAGAGCGTGAAGATGGATATCCTTGAAGTCGAGAAGGATATTGATAGAATCTAGCTACTTGAACTAATTCAAGTAAAGAATGGATTCACAAATCGTCATTTCGTTGGAACGCAACTCGAGACTCAATCATATCATACTCAAGGTTCTCACATTCTCTCTGACCCAAATTGTTACCATCTTAACTAGCTTCAACATATGGATACCGCAATATTTAAACCGCAATCGTTCTCATTCCTCCATGGATTTTTTTGGCTAGTAAGAGTTTGCACTCACAAGTCAACATCTCGTTGGAACGCAACGCACGGCACATTCAGATCAAATTCAAAAAACAACTCTTCATTTGTATAACATTTTTTTCATGTACAAGATTGAATCGCAAAGATAGTTACAATTAAATAAATAAATAAATTCATGGGCACGATTGAATTGCAATGATTGTTGCAATTATTATTAGTTTTCATTAAAATAATGGAGACCACCTGACCCGTGCAGGTTTGGTTATCTATTTCTTTTTTAAAATTCACTTTATCATTTCATATGTATTTTAGAAATTAAAAGATTTACATGCTTTTATATCCAATTAAAATTGATCAGTTGGTTCATCTTTGATATAATTGGTCAAACATTACTAAACAAAAGTGTCACAAACTGATATGAGACTGAGAAAAAATGAAAAAGGTTTAGGCTGTTTGTATTATGGCCGGAACAAGCCAGCCCGCTTGACCCAGCAGGCTAGCCTCCAAAAGGTTAGTGCCACCAATTATGGATAATCCCAAATTAAATCCTAAATTCGTAATTAACTAATTAAACCTAAGACTAAAAATTCCAATCGGACGATCCGCCAATAAGAAAACAAATAGTCCGAGTGACAATTCGGGCCCGCACTTCTCTAACCCCGTCAAAGTACTCACCATCAAGATATTTATATTAGGACACGTTCTTCAATTTTCGATCATCACTCACACAACACTGAATCTCATTCTGAATCTGAATCTCCCATTTCTTCTCTTCCGGAAAAGAATCAATCATGGGTTCGGTCGCCAAGAAGGGTTTGCAGCAGTATTTGACTCAGCTTCAGCAACACCCTTTGCGAACCAAGGTACCTTTCTTTTCTCCTTTTTGGTTGGTGAGAAAGTGGCGAGAAAGGCATCACGTGGGATGGAAAATTCTAACTCTTTTCTCTGTAATTATTCCTCTGCAGGCACTAACGGCCGGAGTGCTGTCGGCGATTAGTGACATAGCTGCCCAGAAGCTCACCGGTATTCAAAAGCTTCAACTCAAAAGGCTTCTACTCAAAGTGGTAAAATTCATCAATTTAATCTCTCAAGTAGTCATTTATTGAATTTTGATTGTCTTGGGATTAGTTAGTTTGGTGTGGTGGGGCTTTGCATTTACTACTGTTTAGTACATGGGACTGTGTGAGTCTGTACTGGAAATTAATAAGAGGGAGAAGAGGAATGTTGAAATTCAACACAACAACCGTATTGTACTATAGTCATCTACTCAGTTGTCATGCTGATTTTGCAATTGGGTTCTGGCATTATTAGGTTAACTGGCAAATATATTCATTTTCATTGTTCAATGGATCACATCATTTTCATAACTCGCACGTTTTTCTTTGTCATGTGAAAAGGGGCTCGGTCCTAGTGATATCGAGAGAAGTAAAGTTTAATTATTTAGAATCTTAGATGGATCTAGTCTTACACTAACAAGGGTTCGCCGTCAACTGGAATGTTTTGAAATGTGATGTGGTTATGTGTATGTACCTACACAAAACATTGGGAAACCGAGGCTATGATTAAGACTTTATCCTGAATGAAAGTTGTATCCTCTAGTGATCTAGATTTATGCCCGACTATGTTGCAATTGCTAGTCCTAATGATTAACGTTTTTGGCTTCATGACATGAAAACTTTCTCTTTTCCACTATTTCCCTCTCCATTTTCTTCTTCTGCAGTTGGTTGTTGTCTTGAAATGTAAAGTAGATGTGTCAACATATAATTATTGAATATGTGATGAGTTCAGCAACAACTATGGCACTTGTGGGATCATTTTTTCTTATAGAATGCCAACTCATCACCAACAAAGTTTTGGTTGGATAGTTTTGATCTCTGTGTGTGTGTGTGTGTATATAACAGATCCTAAAGCTATTAGTAGTACTGGTACTTAATTAATATCGGTTTTTATTTATCTGCTGATGCTTATTTTCCCAACCACCTATCCTGACATAACTGCAGATTCTTGGAGTTGTTTATCTTGGACCATTTGGACATTTCCTGCATATAGTACTGGAAAAGATTTTCAAGGGGAAGAAGGATACAAAAACGGTAGCCAAGAAGGTATGCTTTTGCTCATATGCTTTGGTTGGTTGATGAGAGGGTGGCAAAGAGATCACTATTTGGGATTTCACCTTAACTGCAGCAAGGAAAAATAACTCCAAATTGCGTTGCTCTTTCCTATCTCAACAAATATATGGTTTTGTTTGTGCAATTCAATTTGAATCAAGAGAAGGGACCTTGCTCTTCTTCCTTGTGGATTTTTTTTTCTTGGAAAATATGAAGGATACTTAACTTTTTGAGTATATATTGAAGTAGTACCTTGTGCATAAATATTGCCTTTGGTAATTCCAGTTGATCTAATTATCAATATCATAGCTGAATGGAAATGATAAGCATACTCAAAAAAGTTTACTCTAAAAGTGCCCAATTAATTTTTGTAGGTGTTGCTGGAACAAGTGACGGCCTCTCCTTGGAACAACTTGCTTTTCTTGATTTACTATGGGATGGTTATTGAAGGTAAGTTGCATGATATTCAAAATTCTGAGCATGTAAAAAATGGGTAGTGCAAAGGTATTAGATGCCAAAAATATTTAATATGTAGGGATTGAATGTTATTGAGTTCACTTCTGAATGTTGCCAAGACCAAAGGGGCTAAATGCGGTTCCGTTACCTGTGCACCCTAAGATTTGATTGTAGCTTAAAAATTGTATATGAAATCTTACTAGCAGAATACGGGAATCCATAACCAAATAGAATATTGCAAAGCTGTGTACATTGTACGATATGTTATTTAGTTGGCTTTCCAATCCTCGAACTTTACAATGGTACAAGTTTGCAGTGAGAAATTCTTCAAATGATCTTATGAAGGCAAGCAACACAATTTTAGACTTGTCCTAGAAGAGGCATGTTGGGATATGAAGTAGTTCGGGGGTGTTTTGAATAACTATATGGAACACAGAGGGGATGCGCATTACAAAACAGACAGAAAAATCTTGTGCTTATAGTTTACTTATGAAATGCAGGAAGACCTTGGAAGCAGGTGAAAACTAAAGTCAAGAGTGATTATCCAGGACTGCAGTTGACGTCATGGACGGTATTTTATTTTCTATGCTCCAACATGAAATTAGGTTAAACGCTGGATGAAAAAGGCGATGGCTTTGTTAACTTGAAATTGGAATGAATGAAATGCAGTTCTGGCCAGTTGTGGGTGTGATCAACCATCAGTATGTGCCGCTGCAGTTCCGTGTCATCTTCCACAGTGTAGTTGCCTGTTGCTGGTACATACTATCTCCCAATAAGTCGTTAATTTTCACTACCTTACTCGCCAATGTCTCTTTCTGACCATATTCTGGGTTCTTATTTTCAGGGGTATATTTTTGAATCTTCGGGCAAGGTCTGTGGCCATAAAACCAAAGGCTAAGTAGATTCAGGAAAGTGTTTAGTATTTGTCTCTTTTTAATCAATTGTGCACCTTTAATATTAGTCCCACCTGGTTCTCTTTTATGTATCCTATTCCTTCTATATACGAGGGCAAAAGAAAAGATTAGGAGCCAGGAGGTTATTGTTTTCATTGTCAAACCCGAAATGCAAGCAATAAGTTGCAATGGAAGTCCAAATATTCTGATTGTATGATGTTCTAGTCCAATCCTCTTATGAACTAGTAATCCCGACATGGGTTTCCATGCAATGATAGATGAATTTGAAGGAGATATGCTCCTCATAAGTTCAATATTTTGCTATGTTATACTCCATCTTCCGGCAGGTCCCAAGATCGTGGATTATGGTGCTTGGAGTTCGAATATTATGACCGGTAATTTGTATGAATTATGATCATGACCAGGTCAGGTCAGGCCGTGACTATTTGCACAAGTAATAGCCAGATGGTGACTGTTACTATCTCCGAAAAAGCATAAATATGGGTTGGAACACATATTGGTACCATTCTTAGTAGAATAATTGCTATAACATTGATTTTAATATTTATATATACTAGCAATGGTTACAAGGCAACAATCATATATGTTTGCTAATTATTTACTCGGTCATGAATGGTCTGTTTTTGACGGCCAAATAGTGTGTAAACCACAAAACAAACCTGTAAGCAAAAAAGAGGGGAAAAAAAAAACTGTCTTCTTGTTGTTCCATTCCCATTTCCCAGTCAGAAAGTTCATGCTGTGTATCTTCATAGAAATGAATTTTTTTATAAAAATAAAAAAAGAAGAAAAGAGAGTGGAAGTAGACCTTCATAAACAAAACCAAATCAAACATTACAGAGTTAAAAAACGAAATAATTTCATTGGTTAATTTGTGTGGCTTGCTTCTACTCTACTCCAACCAAATTTTAAGAAAAGACAAATGATTTTCAGTTGCCTATATTTGAACTCAACTTTCATTACTTGATTTTTTTTTTCAAATTGCATCAATAATATATTTATACTCAAGTCAATTATTGGATCTGATTAACAATTAAATAACGTAGCAGGTGTACGTAGGTTGTTAATTTGCATGGGCTACCAACACAACTTCTCAAACAATTTATGTGAAGTTGAAGTGTGATATCGGACGGATTCAATATTTCAATTCAATCAAAAACAGTGTTTATGTACACAAAAATTATCAACAAAATTGAGTTAATTAATCACAGTTACAGTAACAGTGTCAAAACATCTTGCTAGCGAACTCACCAATGGCCTCTCCACCGTTTCTTGAAGAAGCCACAAGATTCTTCATCTCCGAATAGCTCCTCCCTAGTTGCAGACCAATTTTCAGTCTAAGCATCTCTCCATTTTCTCTCCTCTCCACGTCTCTCTCCTTCAGATTTGACTCAATCGTCTCCTCCATGAGCCTGAAGAAACCAGCATTACTCCTGTACATTTCAAACACCATCCCAACCTGACCCCCATGCTCCACAGTGTTCACAACACTAGCCAGAGCTCCACCCACAACCCCAACCACCATGGCCCACGAACCAACCTGACCGAAACTGCCCATAAGAGCAGAGCTAAACGCACCAAGCCCGGTCAGCACAGGACCAGAAACAGCCAGTGCTCTGTTCACTTTCAGTGCAATTTTGCTCAGCCTCAAGTACTCTTCTGTGTCCTTCCTCTTCAAAACCCCAACAATCCCTCTCATCTCCTCCTCCAACTTTACACTCCACCCATTCTCCTCTGTCCTGCCACCGGTGGCGGTTTCTTGCTCTCGTTTCTCCGGCCACCACACGGCGGGTTCGACGGTGGCCGGAAATTTGTTGAAGGGAAGTGGGTATGCTCTGTCCAAGGCCAGAACTTTCTGGTGCGCTTCTTTGATATGCGATGCAAGAACAGAGGACCCAATGGACAGTTTTGTCTGAATTTCACTGTGGAGATGCTTGAACAATCTGGCGGCGTTTCTCTGCTCCTCGGCGAGCTGGGACGGCTGGATCTTGTTCATCACCACCAGCATCCCAGTAGCCGCCAAGTAAAGAATGGTGGAACAGAGCTTGATAGGTAGCAGAGGCCCACTGGCGACGCTGACGGCGGCGATGCCGGACATGGTGGCGGCGGTGAGAGTGATGGCATTGATGGATGCTAAGAGAAGTTTGTTCCAGTTGTCGCGCTGGATGGCCATGTTTTTGTGGATCTCGGCTCTGTCAGCAATAGCTTCCATGATCGCATAGAGCTCTGCAGTGGCTATTGAATTGTCTAGTCTTGGGATGTTCTGAGTTGAGGTGGTGGCAATGGTGTTTTTGAAAACATCCTTAATAACAGAGTCACTGGGATTGGGAAGATTGAGGAGACTCGGTCGGAGTTTTGGTGCGTTAATATTGATTGTTGCTCTGCAAGACGGACAAGAAGACGATGATGCTTGAAGGGTTGTGGCCATGATTAATTACGAACTCAAACTTTCACAAATCTAAATCGATCCAAGTACGTACGTACTGTGGTGTTGTATGATTTGTTTGCGAGTTGAAGAAATCTTGTTAGGCTTGTTAGAGATGAGGGTATTTTATACAAATGAGAACTGAAAAAGTCTAGTCGACAGTACAATTGAATTGAAAATTGGACCAATTCCGAATATGTCAATAAAATTGGGGGCATATGAACCGGTACCGGTACGTCCCCAATTTGGCAGGTTGGGAATGGTATTGTAAGA